>JAVTVY010033114.1:0-15467 GCA_036873755.1 Hanleya hanleyi
CCAACCCCCCCGGTTCCGCCGTGCCTGTAAGACATAGGACCGTTCTCATGGTGGATGTTGTCTGCTATAACTGATCGAACAGAATAAGACAGGCACATATGGCCGTTATCCTGATGAATGTTTTCTGTTATAACTGATAGAACAAAATAAGACAGGGATATATGACCGTTCTCCTGATGGATGTTGTCTGTTATAACTGATCGAACAGAATAAGACAGAGACATATGGCCGTTCTGCTGGTGGATGTTGTCTGATATAACTGATAGAACAGAATAAGACAGAGACATATAACCGTTCTGCTGGTGGATATTGTCTGTTATAACCGACAGATCAGAATAAGACAGGGAAATATGTCCGTGCCGCTGGTGGATGTCTGATATAATCAATAGAACAGAATAAGACAGGGATGTATGACCGTCCTGCTGGTGGATGTTGTTTGATATAACTGATTGAACAGAATAAGACAGGGACATATGGCCGTTCTCATGGTGGATGTTGGCTGATATACCTGACAGAACATAATATGTCAGGGACATATGACCGTTCTTCTGGTGGATGTTGTCTTATACAACTGGTGTTTGTTGCCTGTTATAATCGAATACCCGACCGTTCTACTGGTGGATGTTGTATGATATAACTGATAGAACAGAAATTGTTACTGTTTTCCCGGATGATGTTGCCATATTTTTCTGTTCTTGGCTAAATCATTACAGACAATGTACCGTGCCGGTGATGGTTAAAACGTTATGTATATATCATTTGGACAGGGCCCATCTTCATGCACAAGCCAGTCGATTTCACCGATCAGTAATTCGGCTTGTGTATGAAGATGGACAGGACAAGGTCCCAGACAAAATGTGCAGAACTATGCTGCTATGTATGCATGTATGTATGTGTTCTAGACAAATGTGCAGCACTATGCTATGTAACAGGATTACCGTCACGTGCTACAGTTTTTACACTTGCCTATTGTACTACTCATGGACCATTGTTTTAATATATGGCAAGACAAGAAAACATATATGATTATAACTGCAGATAAGGAAAGAATCATTCAAGAAAAAAGGCATTGCAATGCTTACAAAGTAAACATTGACTCAATGAGACAAAATGATACAATGATTTATACAATCGGTAATCGAAAGACGTTATTCGTATTAGTCATCATCAATTCCAAGAGAAATATGACTGAGACGACGCAATTTTATCGGATATAAATGAACGTTACCGTTTTGCTGGTCGATGTTGTATAATAGCAGATATATGACCGTTGTTGTGGGAATGCTGTACAATATGATTGAAAGGACGGAATTATATGACCGTTCTCCTGTTCAATGCTGTAAAATATCACTTATAAGGTGGACATGTGACCGTTCGGCGAGGAAGAAAAATGACGAAAAATACCTTGACAATACCGGAACTAATAGTTTTATCATATTTATAGTTTTTCTTCATTTTTGAATTGACAATTTAAAAAAAGTATTTACTAGTAAGTATCGCATTTTCTGTATTCACATTACCTGGTATTATCGGATAATGTTTATTTTTCTCCTCTGTTTCTTCACCAATTTTTCGAAATTTATATATCCAAATTTAATTTCTTTCTCTCCAAACGCTAGACTAGGTGATCAATATTTAAATAAACAAACAGTCATTTAACTAGAAGAGAATTGTTCTGTTCATATCTTGTATCTTCCTATTTAGAAAAATCAGGCTATTCCAACATTGAACTCAACAGAGATATAACCAACTATTAAGATCATTTATTCACATATTGCCACTTCTAAGTATCGGTACATGAAACTTTTAAACAATTCTACATGAAGCATTTTAAACGATACGCTTCAAACGAGAGTGGTTAAAAATATGTATTTGAATTTGGGGCTTTTGTCAGCTGGGCTCAGTGATGAGTATTAAAAAGATATAGTCATTTAACTAGAAGAGAATTGTGATGTTGATATTTTTTGAGCCAAATGAGCTCTATACGGATTAGGTTCTGAAAC
This sequence comes from Hanleya hanleyi, assembly GCA_036873755.1. Taxonomy (NCBI): domain Eukaryota; kingdom Metazoa; phylum Mollusca; class Polyplacophora; order Lepidopleurida; family Hanleyidae; genus Hanleya; species Hanleya hanleyi. The sequence goes on from JAVTVY010033114.1 coordinate 2,004, forward strand.
AACTATGTTATTCCAATTCGGTACTCGATGAATATTGATTCTATGGTACATAAACATCATATACATTGGAAATACATATATACCGCGAGAAAAGATGGTACACGCTTAAAACTAAAGTGTTGAAACTTACTCGTAAAGTGTTGAAATAACCCTTTAAGTGTGTCCACAGGGACTGCTCTTTTTTAAATTGTTGTCCTTGGACACATAAGAGAGTGTAACTAAATCTTTAAATGTAACGTTATTGTTGGAGCTATAAAAACAGGTTTTTACCTGTGACCGTCCACCCCATATTATTAGAGTATTGCCATAATTGTCTATCTCAAATTGTCATAGCTGTTTGACTGTTGCAATGCACACATGTGCGTAGGGTCCACTGAGCGCGCTGTCGTCAGTTCTGCAAAATGACGAATAGCTCAAATCGCTCTATTCAACCGTTTTTTTTTTTAACTGATTAATAACCAGTTCGTTTTTTTATCGAAGTGATACTTAATAAACGATTAAAATAATAGGCAGTGGATACCGTAAGGGTCGAAAAGCGTGATCGGGTGTATTTGGATAATTAAATGGTACATGTATCAAAATTTTCTTGTAATGCCTATCTTTTTAACGAAGTGATAGTTAATAAACGATAAAAAATAAGAGGAGGTGGATACCGTAAGGGTAGAATAGCGCGATCGGGTCTATTTGGATAATTAAATGGTAAATGTATATAAATTTTCTTGTAGTGCCTATCTAAATAGCCCGGTATTTATGGTTTATTGTTTTTTAATTAATTGGTATGAGGCTTTTGTTCGCTAGGGCTTTTGCCTCTGTGGCTTTGTACGCGGCTCTTTTGTCTCTGGGGCTTTTGCCCACTGCGGCTTTTGTCCTAGATTCAGATATCATGAACGTGGATCGATTTCTATTAAAATCTGTGACCGTTAGAAATAGAGGTCCGCAATCCATACCCGATATGGCCATTGGAATCCGCATTTTTATACAGCCCCAAACCGTCCTGGTGATGGACGTTCTGTTCCATCAGCACTCAACAGCTCCCCATCCACCAGTAGAACGTCCACCAGCAGGACACATCCATCACCAGGACGGTTTCGCCGTTTGATGTTATATGCCGTTTCTTCGTTTGTATTTTAACATCAAATCTTCAGGATTAGATATTAAATAAATATTTCAACACTGAAAATGTTTGTATTTGTTTTAAAATGCTCATTTGAGCCGAATTTTCAACATGTAAATGTAGGTCACCCAAACAGCCAAATACAACAAGGGCTATAACTCTCTCGTTTGGGATCTTAAAAATACCGCACTATGTATGGAACCGGAAAATGCAGCCCATGCATCTTTAACGCCGTCTTTCTATTTTATTTCCCGGCGCCGTTGCCTATTTAGTTCAAGCGAGCACAACAAACGGCTTTAGTTGAGTAAAAAAAGCGAGCTGGTTAAATCTGGCATCACTCACGGTCATTTCTAACAGCGCTATTGTGCCTATAAACTTTCAGTAAACGAAACCAGATACCGTATGATTTTGACGGTACAATAAAAACGAGGTCAACATTAATGTATACATCATGTATAGTACATCATTTTGCATGCATCCTTTGGTATCAATTCGTTAGTGAATTGGTATGGGCCTGTGTTCAGGTTTAAGGCTAGTTATCACCCGCCTACATCCACCGTAGGCAGTCGGTGAAATAATCTATAATATCTTCATAGAATATACGTCCACAGTACACATATGTGTCCAGACATGTCATCAGGCATGACTTCACCCTGTGGCTTTTAAAACTCATATTTTCATTCACCAGCTCCAAGAAATTTATTTTTCTCCCCCCCCCCACCCCCAAAAAAAACATGCTTGTTGGGGAGCCGAACACAGGTCAACTTATGAATGTGAATGAGCCATCCTCCATGATACTATTACACGCTCATACTATTCAGCTTGTATCACTGACGTCCCTACTCTCCCTGTTCCCCCCGCTGATTCACATCGCATATTTCGCGCCTCTTGGCGATTAAGGGGCTGCACAGGCCAACCACCAATTACAAGCGTCTAGTCCGTCATTCATAATCCAGCCGTCGTCCATTAGAGAATATCCGCGTCCATAATCCAAAGACCTATTCCATTTTCCATATAACAGTATTAGCACCAAATTCAAAAAGACAATCATACTATACAAAAACATATCACTCTTACGGAAGAGTCTTGGTCCGCTTTGTTTATGGTGATGTCATCTGTCAGAATTACAAAAATGGCGCCCGAATGATAGCCTCGTTCCGAAATGCATGATGTCATCACCAATCCACCACTAATTTAAAAAAAAAAATCGGAATTCATCCATTCTGATTTTCTATCAATCTTTAGGCTGAATTTATATCCATACAATCTAAAAAAAATGGCATTTTCAATTTTAAAATTAAGTTTTGAGGGGAATTCCAGTCTGTGACCTATACAACATTGGGATACTCCCTGTTTTTTTGTACGAAACAGTGAAGGCCATCCTCAAACATGGTTCATCTCTACCCCAAACACCCTGCTTCACACCCCCAAAATACCCACTTTGCTACTACTCCTACCGCTCACGTCACCAATGACGTCACTCATGACGTGGACATCCCTGAAGCCGTGATCTATACCAAAAAAACTTCACTTTGACACCTCACACGATGCATTCGGACCACGGATGGACCATACCTACCCCAAACACCTTCTTTCACACCCCGAAAACGCCCACTTTGGCTACTACTCCTACTGATGACGTCACCAATGACGTAACAGATGACGTGAACATCCCACAAATCGTGGTGTACACCACGAGAGCTTCACTTTGACACCACCCACGACCCATTCGGACCACGGATGGTCCCTCTCTACCCCAAACACCTTCTTTCACACCCCCAGAATACCCACTTTTGCTAATACTCCTACTGATGACGTCACCAATGACGTCACAGATGACGTGAACATCCCTCAAATCGTAGTCTGCACCACGAGAACTACAAGATGACACCCCACACTGTCTACTTGGACCACGGATGGTCCATCTCTACCCCAAACACCTTCCTTCACAACTCCAAAATGCCCACTTTCGCTACTACTCTTACTGATGACGTCATAGATGACGTGAACATCCCTCAAATCGGGATGTACACCATGGAAGCTTTACTTTGACACCTCCCAAGTAGTATACAAAGGCTAAATTGGCAAGATAGCGCCTCACTGCGCAAGCGCAGAACCTGTGGTGACGTCACAATTGGTTGTGTGCGCATGCGTGTGTGTGTGTGAATGGTGGGTGCTGGGTTCAAAATGGCGGCGTGTGTGAATGGTGGGTGCTGGGTTCAAAATGGCGGCGTGTGTGGATGGTGGGTGCTGGGTTCAAAATGGCGGCGTGTGTGGATGGTGGGTGCTGGGTTCAAAATGGCGGCGTGTGTGGATGGTGGGTGCTGGGTTCAAAATGGCGGCGTGTGTGTGGATGGTGGGTGCTGGGTTCAAAATGGCGGCGTGTGTGTGGATGGTGGGTGCTGGGTACAAAATGGCGGATTGTGTGGATGGTGGGTGCTGGGTTCAAAATGGCGGCGTGTGTGTGGATGGTGGGTGCTGGGTTCAAAATGGCGGCCTGTGTGGATGGTGGGTGCTGGGTTCAAAATGGCGGCGTGTGTGTGGATGGTGGGTGCTGGGTTCAAAATGGCGGCGTGTGTGTGGATGGTGGGTGCTGGGTTCAAAATGGCGGCGTGTGTGTGGATGGTGGGTGCTGGGTTCAAAATGGCGGCCTGTGTGGATGGTGGGTGCTGGGTTCAAAATGGCGGCCTGTGTGGATGGTGGGTGCTGGGTTCAAAATGGCGGCCTGTGTGGATGGTGGGTGCTGGGTTCAAAATGGCGGATTGTAGAAAAACGTATAAAAGGAGTCGATTTTTAGGGTAGGGGTGTATTCAATCTGACTTACCTGACCTGTCTGCCTGCCTGCCTGCCTGCTTGCCTATCCGCTTGTATGAGACGAAAAGCATGAGACGTGGAGAAGATTTTCCCTGGGACCCAGCAGTACCTCCGGTTGAAGTCTTGCCTGAAGATGAGCGTGTCAGGGACATTTATCAACGTCACTGGGCTACCATACGCCATTGTTTCCACCGTGATCGTCGTCTATTGGACTTGTATAATTTTCGGTTGGAGGACCTCACGTATCTTCCTACTTACGCCGAGAACATTTTTACAGATCAGGTCACTGCCTTCAAATTGAATGTGACATTTGGGTATATCTTACGGCACAAAAAGACGGACCAACTGCGGTATTTCTATCCCAGTAATAATTCGTATGTCTTTGACCAGCCGTTCACGATCACGGATGCGATTTCTCTGGAGCCACTCATCGACCAATTGACTACGTTGGATCCATTGGAATGGGCTCGGTTGCAACGCCCCAATACCCAATGGTTGGTGCAAATGGTCACCAACGTCACATTTTTCGTCACGAAAATGAGAGATCATCCTATCGGTGCTCCTGTACTACTCCCTCCGTGGTTGCTTCATCGACACGGCCTGTATGCATTAACAGGAGGGGCAAAGGGACCCTACAAAGACCGGAAATGTCTGTTTCGGTGTTTGGCCGTGCATGTGGACGAGTGTAACCCCCAGTGTTGTGACACAGTGGCCGATGGCTATTGGGAACAGTATTTACAGGCGCAAGACATTGACCCGCGGCACTTCCGTGGAGTGCCTTTTAAGAATTTGGATGACGTGGAAACACTGTTCGACATTAATATCTTTGTCTATCGATTACGATGCGAGGACGATACATTTGTGGCTGAATTGGTTCGGCGATCAACAGAACGGTATGCTGCTACGATGAAAGTCAATGTGTTCGACGACAATGGCGTGAGTCATTTTTCGCTGATCTCCAATATCAGCCAGTACGCTCAGTCTTTCAGTTGTGCCCAATGCCATCGGGTCTTCAAAGAATCGTCCAAATTACATCGCCACGAGAAAATCTGTGACAACAGTGTCAAGCGAGTATATCCGGGTGGAGTGTATCATAATACGCCTACTATTTTCCAGGAACTGGCCGATGAGGGTGTGATGATGCCGGAAGAGGACCGTTATTTTCCCTACCGGGCGTGTTACGATTTTGAGGCCCTGTTGGAGCCCATGGACATGTTTTCAGCAAAAACGCAGTGGACGCAGCGCCATATTCCTCTGAGTGTCAGTATTTCCAGCAACGTACCTGGCTATGACGCTGCTCCGGTGTGTTTCGTGTCCACGGGGGACTCCCATGAGTTGATTACCCGCATGATGGAGTATTTAGAGCAAGTCAGTGCGGCTAGTACGGAATTGTTGGTGGCCAAGTTTCAGGACGTACTGGACCAACTGGACGACCGCATTCCTGTACCCGGTGTAGCGTTCAGCGACGATGAAGAGTCCGAGTCCGAGTCCGAGTCCGAGTCCGAGTCCGAGTCCCTGCAGTCGCAGCCTCTGCAGTCGCAGGATGTGCCTTTACCGAAACCGTATGCGGAGAAATTGAAGTTACGGTTCCTACAATACCTAGGTCAGTTACCGGTGCTCGGCTTCAACTCGGGACGCTATGATTTGAACATGGTGAAAGAATTTCTCTACCCTTACTTGGCCCAGGCGAATACCCTCAAGTGCGTGATCAAGAAGATCAATAATCATATGGCCCTCACTACCACGTCACTGCATTTCCTGGATGTACGGAACTACTTAGCTCCTAATTGTAGCTATGATCAGTGGGTCAAGGCCTATAACTGTGCACAAACCAAAGGGAGGTTCCCTTACACGTATATATCATCGCTCGACCGTTTGCAGGAAACACAGTTACCATCCCGGCACGCCTTCTTTGATGATTTGAAGCAAGTGGAATGTCCGGAAGACACGTACCGGGAACTACAGCAGGTATGGAACGATGAACATATGCAGACCTTGCGAGATTTCCTGATATGGTATAATAACCTAGATGTGGTTCCTTTCCTGGAAGCGGCCGAGAAAATGGTGCAACTCTTTCGTCGCCAAATGCACGTCGACATCTTTAAAGAGTGCTTGAGTTTACCGGGTCTAGCCCTTCGCCATTTGTTTCAAGAGTGTGCTACGTACTTCTCGCTGGTACAACAGAAAGATGCAGACATGCATGATTGTTTAAAGAAGAACATTGTGGGCGGACCTAGCCTTATTTTTCACCGTTATCACGAGAAGGATGTCACGACTTTGCCCAGTGGGAAACCCTGTGCCAAAATCATTGGCTTTGACGCCAATGCCCTGTACCTGTGGTCGCTCGCCCAACCCATGCCCAGCGGGCATTATACGCGTTGGTGGGCGGAAGATCGGCATTTTACACCGCAACGGTCACCGTACAAACATCTCGCCGACCAGTGGTTGGACTGGGAAGCCTATCGACGGGGAATTTATATACGACACCAGACCAACGCCACAGAGAAGCGTATAGGAGATCGCCGACTCCCCGTCGATGGGTTTGCCCTTGTACAAGGAACACCGACCGTTTTCCAGTTTTACGGGTGTTACTGGCACGGCCACGAATGCCATTTCAGCGCTGGCCGCTTCAACGAGCGACGTGGAAAAACACCGGAAGAATTACGCGAAGAAGTGGTGGCGAACGGGGATTACGTGAAAGAGAGAGGATTCCATCTGATTGAAATGTGGGAGTGTGAATTTCACACGATGTGCCAGGCCCTGCCCCATTTACGACGTTTCCTAAAAGAGCGTGAATACCCCTTGAGTCGTCGGCGACTGCTAAGTCTGCCACAGATGTTGGACGCCATTCGTTCGGGAGACCTCTACGGCTTTGTGGAATGTGATTTGCATGTTCCCGACACTCTCAAGCCTCTCTTCGCCCAGTGCCCGCCCATCTTTAAGAACACGCTGGTGGGTCGGGCGGATATTGGGGACACCATGCGTACCTATGCCGAGCAACACGAGTGTTTGCCTCAACCACGCCGTATGTTGATTGGTAGTATGTGGGCCGAGAAAATCTTGCTGGGCACGCCCTTACTGCAGTGGTACATGAACCACGGTTTGGAAATTACTCAAATATATCAAGTGATACAGTACGTACCCGAGGCTTGTTTTGCGGAGAATGCCGACCTCGTGACGTCGGCCCGTCGTCAAGGTGATGAATACCCGAGTCAGGCCATCATCGCTGAATCTTGGAAGCTCACTGGCAATGGTTATTACGGAAAAACGGTAACGAACCAGGATAAGCACGTCAACGTGAACATTTGTACTACTGCCCAAGCCCGCAAAAAGTGAATTCTCCTCTGTTTCGATCCGTGGAGGTCATCGATGACGACACCTATGAAGTCACTTCAGCCAAGAAGACTATCCGGTACAACTTACCCTTGCAGATTGGATGTATGGTCTACCAGGTGGCCAAGCTGAGGATGCTGGAATTCATATATGATTTTATGGGTGTGTATTTTAATCCATCAGACTGGCAACTCATGGAGATGGACACCGACTCGCCTACATGGCCGTTTCCAACCCGGACTGGGAGTCACTCGTCAAACCAGAGTTACGTGCACAATATGAGGCGGAACGGGACCAGTGGCTACCCCGACGCGATCACTACACCTACGACAAGCGGACACCCGGCCTGTTTAAACTAGAGTGGAGCGGGGATGCTATGATTGCTCTCTCCTCTAAGACCTACTACTGTTACGGAGGAGATGGAGGAGAGGATAAGTTTAGCTGCAAAGGAGTGAGCCGGCGCGATCCCAACATAGACAAAGCTCTCTACCTGGGTGTATTGCAAAGCCAGGCCAGTGCGAGTGGCACTAACCGAGGATTCCGGGTCGTCGACCACCAGATGCGCACCTATATCCAGCAAAGAGACGCCTTTACTTTCTTTTATCCCAAACGAAAAGTGTTGGCCGACGGTGTGAGCACTACTTACTTGGACTTGTAAAAAACAATGTGGAACTATAACTGTTGATACACGAGTTATAAAACTGTAAAAGTCAGGATGGCCGAGTGGTTTAAGGCGCAGGTGCGTAAGTGCCTGTCGGCGAATGCTGTCGTAGGTTCGAATCCTACTCCTGACAGAACTTTTTTTGTACCTTAACCATACCACTACTATTCTATGTGTACATACCCTACTATTTGTACCCTGTATTCTATTTGTATATAGTCAGTAACTCATTCTTGTTGACTTAAATAAAAAAGAGAAAGTCAAATCATTTTTTTGTGTTTTTTCATCAATTTATTCAACAACATCAATGAACGTCAGAACAACAACGTCATAACAATATAACGTGATAACAATAAACAAGTGGCCTGCGCGCGCAGTACATTTTTAAGTTAACCAGAGAAATGGAGCATGCACATTAAAACGAGAGGCCGTCCAGTCATAGACGAGGACATCACGGTCTTCGGCTTGACAATAATCATCAAACATATGTACAATGGTGGGCATAGAATGTCCTCTACTCCGGTGAGTGAGATAAAACACACAGTACTGTCCGCACACACTACTCAAGGGTCCTTGTAATCTTTGAGTATTCCAACGCCACTCTGTAGTAGAGACGTCCATGAATTTCACCAAATCGGCATGTAAGGGTGCAAGTCCGTAGGAATCAAAGTATTCGCCTTGGCCTAGGGTGTCCACGTACACAGCTATCCAATGTTCACCGGGTCGACTCCTCGTGTCTGTATTCAGGATGTAGGCTGCTGGGGTGGTGGAGTGGGTGGGGAACACATTGCGTGGAAACACACCTCGAAAGGGGATCTTCGCATCTCGCTGGAGTATGCTCATCAGCTGCTCTGTATCCATGACTCTTAGCTGGCGTAGTCACACAGCACGTTTCTTTGCTGATCCACGCTGAGGACGTTATCAAACTCGGCGTAGCAAATCACGTTAATGGTGTTGGCTAGAGGGGTGGCGAAACGCAGTTCCAACCGTAGGTTTCCTTTCTTGAGCAAAGCCAGTTGATGATCGTGTTCCAAGGTGAGGGTGAGGTCAAAGGCGAACAATGTGTACCCATGGCTAAAGTCTTCTCGACTGATGGTATTGCCTTCGTCCTGGTTGTTTTGTCCTGTGGCTGTAAACAGGTTCAGGTAGGTCCGCACATAGTTTCCGCTAGTAAAGTTCGGTTGTAATGGACGGGCTGGAATTTGATGGCCGGCCACGTGCAGTGCCACAAAGTTAATGTTGAAATGTTGAAATTTGAACGGATTCTCAGCCCAATTTCCATTGAATGCGGTGTTGGTTACACACGCCAGGGTAAGACGTTTAGGCAGATCCCCTAGAAATAAATTTTCACGATTGGCCATCATCGAACCTGTTGGCACAGAGAACACCTTGGTCTGTACGCGTCGGATGGGGTACTGGGCTGGTTTTTTCGATAAGGCTTCCATGTGACTCAGCAACACACCCTGTTGCAAATCTACCGTACGGACAAACAGGGCTGCATCTTCAATGACGATCTTGTAATGGATATCCCCCTCTCCACCGGCCATTAAGGCGAACGTGGGTAAGGACCGGATCAACTTGATCTTGATGGATACACCGTTCATCATGTAGCGATCTTGCAGGAACAGATCGGCGTGCAGTCGTCCCATCATATCGATGGACTTGCTTTCGGCTGTCATTCTTTTGCGTGTGATGAACCCAGCATTGCCACCGGTTATGTTGTCCAGGTATCCGGGTTTATCCCTGAAGTACAGCTCAGCTTGTAAGTGTGATTCTTTGGCATCAGTGCCGTACGACAACAGCGTTTCCATGTAGGCTCGGTACGGGTACGTATTGGTGGACGTACTGATGAGTTTATCGTTCAGACCTATATCCACCTGTTGGAACAAGGAGTGCAGCCAAAGATTCACCAGGCCTACTAACGCACCGTCCTCTATGTCCGTCCCGTCCATGTCCGTTATTTTGGCTTTCACGTACAAGTAGGTGTGGGCTAAATCCAGGTAGGCCGTATCTTTGTTTTCAATGGTAAATTCCACGGGACCCACCCCCGTCAGGCTAGCCAGGGGTCGATGTTCTACCCAACGTCCTTCGGCTATACTGGTTTGGGTGGGTGGAATAGTCCACAAATCCAATTCACTGTTGGTAGACGGACACGACTCGGAGTGAATGAATGCCATTATGCGAAGATGTCTCTCCTACTACTACTACTTCTCTTCTTTTTCTTCTTCTGGGGCTTAGTCCTCCTCCTCCTCTGGGGTGTGCGTCGTCGGTGTGTTGGACGTTGAATGAATCTGGGGAGTGTTGGTCTTTGTCTTTTAAGGGCTTTGGCGATCAAGACGCCCCCCGCTTCTTTAGCCCGTCGTTTCAAGGCTTGTCGGGGTGCTGTGCCTTCCATCACATCACCGGCCACGCGCAATCCACTGCGTACCGCTTGTTTCCCCACCGCTTTCACACCCCGTGTCACCATGGGTAAAAACGTTTTCACAATGCTGCCCAGTATGTTCCCCAATCCGTGACCGCGTTGCATGCGTGCACCGCTAAACATGGGCAAGTTTCCTCCCGTTTGTTTCTTGTAGTAGTCGGCATAGCTGGGCGTATGGCACTGGTAAGGCACGTACATTATACGAAGTGAGGAGAGCGAGCTTGTCGGAAAGCAAGTGTCAGCACCACTTTTCCTCGTTCGAATGGGATCGGACGTCCCGTGTCATCACCGTGATCGTGTTGATATCGGTATGTCGTACGGGCAGGTACATTATATGGTTGAAACTCTCGGTGGCTTGATCGCCATACGTCTTGCTAATGGGCACCACCCGTAACAGAGGTGTGTTCACATCACCCACAATATGGCTGTCCACTGCGTCCGAGTAGACGTACAGTGCGTACATACCTACTTTCATATCCATCAAATGGTTACCGTTGACAATGGTGGCCCCCTTGTAGACGCTGTGAGGCAGCCTTAACATTTGCTGTAGTGTAGGACTGAGTTTCACATTCACGTTAGGGGTCAGCATGATAGAGCTCTTGTCGTTGTGTACGTTGACATCGAAGAACACGTTTCTCTTGAAGCGCAAGGCTATCAGGTGTGTTGCATCATCCGTGCTCTCCTTTAGAGTCTTGTACTCCATCAAGTCCATCAGACCCTGTATGAACTTCTGCGGCGTATCGTATTGGCCTTGGGGAAGAGTCAGTTTGTAGATTTTATCTTCGTAGGTCACTTCGTACCATACTTCTTGGTCTTGTACGTTGTACCATGAGTAAGGGTATTGAATATCCACCAGTCCACATTCCCATCGTCCCGGTAAATGTAACGGTTGGGGTAATTGAGTGACATACTTGGTCAAGGTGTTGTCAGGAAACACGTCGAGTGAGCTATTACTGGGCAACGTCAGGTAAAACATGACGACGACTGAGTTGTTCTGGCTTCTGCACCGGGTTTTTATAGGGGGTGACCCCTTAGTAAGGGTCCCAGTAAGGTCCCCAGGTCTTGGGCTGTTTACCTCGGCGTCGTGATGGTCGCGGTGACTTAGCTCTGGGGGAGATTTGCAGGGGATGACGTGGTAAAAGAGGTGACGAAGTAGGTACCCGCCGTGAGGGTGTTTTGGGTGGCGTGTGCGGTTGCCATTCACCACGTTCCCAGATAGGGGGAAGTCGAGCGGGTGCTTGCATCCACTTCCAGCGTTCACGATTTCCTACCAATTCTTGAGGGGTGTGTGTGTCTTTTAACCCCTGAGCAAAGGCTTCCCAGCCCGGTGGATTAGAGTGTTTGCGAGAACGGACCATATCGTTGATCAAATCGGTCATATGAGACCCCGGCACCACTTGGTTGCGAATCAGCAGTTTTCCTTCCGCGTTCCAACCCATATCGGCATTCTGTTTCACCCGGTCCAACAATAAACGCGCCTTGGTCTTGAAGGCTTTAGGCACACTGGCCAACACTTCCTGTTCCAGCTCAGGTGAGGCCGAGGATGACGGTGGTGGTATGAGTGTTGTGGGCGTGGTGGTAGGTAGTGGTGGCGTACTAGTACTACTCCCTCTATATTGATCCATAAACGTCTGGTACCGGTTCAGCGTATGATGGTAGAGTTGAATTTTCTCGTGATCGGGGAGTCGACGTTGCAGTATACTATTCATCTCTTCATCCAGAGACTGGAGTTGTTGCACTGTGGCCGGTACGGGATAGGGGGATTGCAAACTCTGTAACAGTCGAGGTTCGACCAGCATCATTTTTTTCGTATGTTCCATGTTAGCGTCCTCCCAAGATGGAACCTAGTAACGGGCCCAGTACAGTAGCGGCTAAGGGAGCGAGCAGTGCGCCGAGAAATCCACCTCGCTGTAACACCTGTTTCTTTTTCTTGACACTGCCCGTCTTCTTTACCAACGTTCGGAGACCCGCCTTGTGCCGTTGCAATTTCCCTTTCTGCAGAGGACTGAGTGGAAGATTGCCTTTTAACACATTATGGGCCACTTCACACAAACACCGTACCAAGTCCGCATCCGCGCCGCGCACCAGGGCCCGGCCCACCTCCGGTGGCGCGCTGCGTAATACGCGCAAAGCCGGCGCGTGCTTGCGTATCCGTGCAGACATGATGATAAATGACGGCTCGAGTGCGTTGTCTTCTTCTTTTATCTTCTTTTATTTCTTTACTCATTTGGGTGTGTACACCGTCTGCACCTCGCCGGGAAAAATGAGGGTACGCAATCGCAGGGTAGAGGGCGTGTCTTGTTTCAAGTCAATGAGTAGATACCCGTGAGCGGGTTGGGTCGCATCTTCAAAGGCTTCTCGTACAAAGGCGGTGTTTTTAGGGTACATCTGTTGGGCGAGGTGCGTAATTTGGGAAGCGTCTCTGGGGTTTTTGAATAACACCACATACTGAGCATTCAAACTAATGTTTCTGTGCTCTTTGTTCTTACTGAAGAGATTCTGTACGATGTAGATGATGCTCAACCGACGATGATGGCTGCCTTTGGTAAAGAGACGGGTGATTCGACTGTCCGTTTCCGTCATGAGATCGTCGACCACCACCAAGGTGTCTTGGGGTGTATCCTCAGGAGGTAAGCCTTCCACTAAGGTGAGTCCCGGCACACGGGCCAGTTCCTCGTACGCGGGTTGCCAAGCTCCATAACACCACAGGATGCGAGCTAGAGGCGGTGAAATGAGGGCTGACCCATGTTGGATCAGACGTTGAACGAAGTGTGTTTTTCTCGACCCTGTCGGTCCAGCGATGAGACACGTGAAAGGATGCTGCCACCGAGCATCCATAGTTTTTTTTATTTGGTGATTTGCGCTCGACGGTTAGAACTCCACCACCGTTGTTGGGGATCCCACCGGGGATCGTAGTCGATTGGATACCGTTGTGGTGGTAAACGTGGTGATTCACGGGGATCCACTGCAAATATGTTTAGCAGCGTGTTGGTGGTACTAGGTGTTGGTGATGAGGTGGAAGGATCGTCGCTTCTCAGGGATGACGGCGTAGGATGACGTGGAGTTGTTGGAGTTGGAGTACGGGCCGTGGTCGTCGTGGTGGATAGGTCGATGGTGCGG
>JAVTVY010033115.1:0-14322 GCA_036873755.1 Hanleya hanleyi
TGTTATGCCCGGTTCGTGCGATTCGCCACTATCTTACTCGTACCGACTCCGCTCGCGGCTCTCGGCGCCTGTTATTTCTGTCTCTTCGCCCGTCGGCTTTGCGTGACATTACTAAAAATACCATCGCCGCGTGGTTGAAGAAAACCATTAAATGGTCTTATCAATTGGCCATAGACGCTCCCCCTCTGTTGTCGACTGCCTCTTCTCATGAGATTCGCGCCATTGCCACGTCATGGCCGTTATGGAAGAACCTGTCCCTCCTTGACATTGTCCAATCTTGTGCCTGGACGGCGAACTCCACGTTCACCAAGTTCTATCTGAGAGATATGTCAGTCCAGTCAGATAGGATGACCACGCTTGGGCCGCTTATAGCGGCCCAGCACGTGGTCAACTAAATTTTCAAAAAAAGGGGGGGGGGCGGCATTTTGTATCATCGCAGCAAATCTGCAAATTGCTGTATCATCTCATCTCATTCATACTATTGGTCCACATTTGATTGATCACATATTGAAGGAAGAAATAAGTCAGATGGACGACCTTGGATCCTCTAAGAGATGTCGGACACTAAATCATCACTCTAAGATGCCTGACTCCATGGTGAGTGTGATCTTTACCTTAATTGCGGTTTTGATTGTGTTTTTCAGGTTGAATCTGACTTCCTTCTCATGATCTCAGCTGCGTCATCTACGCTCAACTCCCAAGAAGCAAGTTGGACGTAAGACGATTGTGGACTGAGAATGGTGTGGCTTGGCGACCTCTAGGCACGGACTGGTTCTGCTTCACCCGGACTTAGGAACAGCCAAGAATCTGCATGCAGATAAGCCTTACCAAGTAGACCTATCGTCCTGCGGGTAGGGGTCCTTTCTTGGTATAGATGGCTTCCCGAGTAGACCTATCAACCTGCGGGTAGGGGTCCTTTCTCGGTAGAAATTACTTCCACACCACGAGCACAGCTACATGGATGTAGACAATCAAGATAAGTACATCAGTATCTTATCCACATTTTAACCTTTTTCGTCTTTGACCAGGGTTTCACTTGTTGATTGTTGATTGTTTCATGCTTATGCCCATGTTTCTGTGTCATTCCAGCGGTTACTTAGCCTACTTTTGGAACTACTTCAAGACCGAGGTTCCCACCTCCATATGTTGGTACTGAGGCATTAATTAAAGCAGGTTTAAGACTTAGGAGTCAAATATTAAACATTTATAAACAATGTTTCTATTTGTTACTAAGTCAAACCTGCTTTAATTTAATTTGCCCTCCCTTCCTTCCCCTCGTACCGCGGCCTTGTTTACTACTGGTCTCGGTTTGAGAAAGAGGATTGGAATAAGGCTTACAATGACCTTTATAGTAACCACGCTGGATTGAATGGGAGAGCTCTCCTAGGGGCGGACAACTCTCCTAGGGGAGTTAACTTTTTCTTTTAACTTCCGTTTTTCTACGTTTGATTGTGCATTTAATTGGAGATTAAAGGCATTAATTAAAGCAGGTTTGACTTAGTAACAAATAGAAACATTGTTTATAAATGTTTAATTTTTCTTGCGCTTGACTATTGTCGATTTCATTGCTGGATATGTGAGCTCTCGTCTCTTGTTTCAAGGTCACCTAGTTACCAAGAGTTAAGCTCCTTTTGGATTTATCGTTCAATATGAGGTGTCCTAAATGTTATGTTCTCGTAAGCACAAAATCTTTTACCTTTCTCTGGATTGCTAGCTACCAATTGGGACCAAGGCAATTAAACAACCTTGAAATTGGACCAGTGTGATCTCAGATGTACGGGCGTTTATTGAAGGCCCTTGGGCTCTTGTTGTAACTGGATACCATATATTGGCGGATGATGTATCGCGTACCGGGTCGGGTCTATATCTGTGTTTCTACCAACAGGTACAATGTTTTTTATAAGTGTATACACTAAGTGGAGACGATGTGTCATGTCCCAAAAATTGAGGTCAAAGGTCACTGCGACCGAAAAGTCCGGAAACCATTGAATACTGCTATTTTTGTGAGTGGATTCATATGGGGGAAAAGATATGTCACATACCAAAATAGGGAAATCATTGGTGAATGTTTTCATTACGGGTGGATGATGTATCCCATATCAACATTGAGGTCAAGGACACCCCAAAATCAGAAAATTGTTAAAAATCGTAATTTTCTGTGTCGGCAGATCCATTAGGTGTAGACGTGTCGCTTACCAAAATTGAGGTCATGGTCACTGTCACCCCAAAATCAGGAAATCCTTGCAAATCGCAATTTTGTTTGTTGGAGGATACATTAGGGGGTGTGTATAATGCCAATTTTGTCTCTTGTTAGACTACATTTCCATTCAACTAATTTAGAACAGTTGATGGACATTTCCTATTGCCAACACTTTGTAGAGCAACCCGATTGCGAGTAGAGAAGAAATGCCGTTCCTAGCCCAGGATTCGATCTCTGGAAATCGTTTATTTATACCTTATGACATCATCCACCTAATTTTACCAGATATCTATACATATTCGGTTATTTATACCCGATGACACCATGCCACGTTATCCCCCAAACCTATATATAAACGCCCTTGTCTACCATCATCCACCTAATTTCACAACATGTCTATTCATATTCGGTTATTTATACCTGATGACATCATGCGACGTTCTCCCCCGAACCTATATACAAGCGCTCCTGTCTACCGTCATCCACCTAATTTTACAACATATCTATACATATCCGGTTATTTATACCCTATGACATCATCCACCTAATTTTACAACATGTCTATACATATTCGGTTATTTATACCTGATGACATCATGTCGCGTTATCCCCTGAACCTATATACAAGCGCTCCTGTCTACTTTCACCCACCTAATTTTACAACATATCTATACATATTCGATTATTTATACCTGATGACATCATGCGACGTTCTCCCCCGAACCTAAATATAAGCGCCCTTGTCTACCAGCATCTACCTAATTTTACCACATATCTATACATATTCGGTTATTTATACCTTATGACATCATGTCCCCCTCTCCCTATATATAAGCGCCCCTGTCTACCGCCTAATTTTACAACATATCTATATGTATTCGGTGTATTTATACCTTATGACATCATACCACGTTCTCCCCCGAACCTATAAATATATAAGCGTCCTCGTCTATCATCATCCGCTGAGCTCTCCATCTCGAGCAATCTGTTGAAATAGCTATGCTCATCATCCAGGTTATTTATACCTCATGTCATCATTAGCACTTTTCCAACAAGTGGTTCCTTAGCGTTGAGGGGTTGAACACGCGTTGTACGGTACTACAGCCAATGGTAGCCCGTCTACGAGACTACAAGGTTAGCCCACAGGACATCATCTTTCCTTATTTCACCATGAATACTACGGAGTCCACACTGACTTATGGAAACTTTGAACCCCACAATGAGGATATTCTAGCCGAAGCCTTACGTCGAACCGACGTTCAACTCGACGCTATTATCGATATACCCCAAGGTGGGACCAATGAGCCCTCTCAGTACCAACGCATGCGTTGTCATCTTATCACGCCCTTAGATGACATCCAATTGTTGACCCGGGTATGTCTTCTACTGCATAAGAAACAGATAGGATCCGAAGACGATACCAACACAACTACCCGTGCTCAGAATCTGCTGACCTTGCATGTGGCATTTCAAAGCTTTATAGAGACGCAGCTGGAAACCGCAAATTATTTTCTTCAATCCACTTTGAGCGACAACGAGGACTCCGAAAACGTCCAATCCCAGTAAAGACCCCTGTAATTCCCTTTACAGCATTCCATGTTGTCATACCTATATCATAACTCTATAAGAGGGATTTTAGCGTTCATTTAGAAACCGTTGAACGCTTCACTACTGTCGCTTTATCATGTCGGCTGAAGACAATCTTGACTATGCTGATATGTGGATTAAATTTTATCGAGACCAGAGAAGAGCTCACCTAAAGGAGGAAATTTGTGAGATTGAGGGACGGAGAGTGCATTCTCCTTCAAACTCTCCTAATATCGCACAAGGCAACAGCACGGCGAAATCGACTAACAAATCACGTACAAGAGAAATGAAAGTTGAATTAATTTCACCGGCACAGCGAGTTGTAGAGCAGGCTAAAGCAGAAATCTATAGACAGCGTCAGAAAGCAAGAGTACAAGTGTCAGTAAGGGGAACGCGGAAGGAGGAGGAGGAGGAGGAAGAGGAGGAGGAGAGGAGGAGGGGGAGGAAAGGAGGATATACCGCATAGTATAAAATATGGAGAAAAATGATATCAGAATTAATCTACGTTTTGACAGAGAAGCGTCAACATGTCCAACAAGTGCACGGTGTGTCAGAAAACATTCTCGCGTCCGGATAACCTGATCAGACATCAAGTTATACACCAATTGGGGACTCAACCAATAATAGCGGAACATAAACGTAATCAGGACAATCGATCTATAGCTCGCTCGAGAGCATTAGCACATCCATTTACTATGATCGTCAGCGGGCCTACTGGTAGTGGGAAGACATCATGGGTAATGAAATTTTTGGAGCGTGCTAATATCTACCCCTCTCCAACACGCATCGTATGGTGTTACAGTCAATGGCAGTCAACCTATGAATCTACAAGTCTGGAAAATGTCAACTTTCTCCCCGGCATACCTCATGACGTAGGTGAAAAGTATTACTTCGACCCCGACCAAACCAACGTTATTGTTCTGGACGATTTGATGGGCGAGGTGAAGCGCGAAGACAAAATTGCCGACCTATTCACCAAAGGTTCGCATCACAGAAATGTATCCATAATTTATCTGACTCAGAATCTCTTCCCTCAAGGCCAGGCATCTCGAGATATCACGCTAAACTGTCAGTATTTCGTTCTATTCAATAATCCTATTGATAAACAGCAAATTTGCACGTTCGGGAGACGGATCTTTCCTCGGGATATGACACATTTTATGGCAAAATTTCACGAAGCCACATCTCGTCCGTACGGATATCTGTTCATCGATTTGAAACCCCATACAGTGGAAAATGACAGACTGTCTACCAATGTGATACCAGGCAACGAGAAACTTGTAAAGGAAGAACAACAACTGCTGCCTCGCCCACCCCCAATTCATAATCCATCAACACAATTTCAACGCATACCCGTTCCCCTCTCAAACGTGATACAATATCACGATCCGCCATCTTCCGCTAAGAGGAATGATCAAGTCGGAGATGGATTACATACGAAGACAGATGCACCGTGGTTCAAACGGAATGAACATGATGACGAGTCCCAGCAGAGGCAGATGATCCATAGGAGCGAGAATGGAATTGAGCTTCGAAAGAGGAAATACCCTTCAGATGACGAGTATTCTAACTATGAAGAAATCATCCATCCTAGGAAAATAGATCAACCCAGCCATTTGCGGAAACGGGTTAAATATAATGTGTGGAACGAGATGTTCGGTAAACCCATCGCACCAGATTACAGGGTTGAGATTGATGAGAGAAAACAGCAATATATAAGCCAAGGTTATGACGAGGATGAGTCTGGTGAAAACGCTACGCAGGATTATATTTCATCGATGATGAAGATCTTACGTCAAACATACTACAAACTGCTTGTGAACATACAAAAGCTACAAACTGATTATATACATAACGAGATTTTGAAAACAACGAGGTGTATACAAACGTTATACGACGTGGACTACGAGGAAGCACTCAGACAGGCGATTAAGATGCGCAAATTCTTATTCGATAAGTTGGTTGATAGCGTTAGTAATAATAACAAAAATGAAGAAAGTAGTGACAGCGGAGATTCCGAATAAAGACTCCAGTAGAAATATTAGTAGATAAACATTAGATGTTAAAGTGATAGCCGCAACGAAGGCGATGTATTTCATATAAGCTGATTCCCTCATTATTTGTAAAGCAGTGCTATTATGAATAGAGCGATTATTTTATAATCATCGTATGGGTTTGTCTCTATTTCCTACAATTCCTCCTCCTCCTCCTCCCTCCTCCTCACTCAAAGTTTGACCTATGACTGACTGTGTAGGATGACGTCAGGGTGATGGGGAAAATGGGACTTTCCCCGAGGGTTCTTTGTTTTCACGAATAGAGGACGTCAACCGGAAGTGACGTCATCAAAACACTAGAGATAGGGGATTTCGACTAATGAATATCTTACAACGAAGGCGTGATCATACCACCGACAGCATCATTGCTTCATCAACAGAAAGGCTATTTCTGGATGAGTGGGTATCGACGAGAAGCTACCCATGAAATAAGCGGTAGAGAGGTACTGAACAAAATTGCCCTGATTAAAGCCAATTCTGTCAACTACGCCAATTCCGTTCCCTGAGTCTATTTCTTTCTATCTGACTAAATACCGTCAGTACGTTAAAATGTTGAGAAGCGACTAGCATACCTAGTCCATTATATACCACTACTAGCATCAGGACTGTGTCTGGGTTCTTTCTTATTTTCGAGTGTCAACAATTTTCCTGCCTTTGCATTTCCATGATCAGATATTTCTGAATTCTCCCAAGTTGGCCCGATTCACCCAAGACCCTATATACTGTCATATACACTAATAATTTCAACCAGTATATCCCCTTATTTTCCCCGATGAAATATCCCAGTATTTAGTCACATGCCACCTATTCACAGAAGGTCATATCATCCAAGCCATAATAATTTCAACCAGTATTTATACATGTATACCAGTATATCACTAAAATAAATAAGGTCAATGCACTACATGTATACATAGACGGCGCTAAAATCACCCGGTTTTCTCCAAATTTGTTTTAATTGCATGTCCCAGTATATTTATCTTTCTTGCCTATTTCCTTAAGATTCATTTAATCCTCTCTATCAATATCATTTAGACACCAATAAAATCACATACCCTGACTTTCATTTTTCCCATCACCGAAAGATTCATATGATATGGTTTATATAAATGTTATACGTCAAACATGTCTATATCACCAAGCATATAGTATTTCATTTAAACCTGCTGTATCTATATAATTTTGACACAAATATAAACCGCGACGTGGTGAAGATGTGGGCGTGCAAGCGTCTATTTCTTTCTATCTGACTAAATACCGTCAGTATGTTAAAATGTTGAGAAGCGACTAGCAAACCGAGTCCATTATATACCACTACTAGCATCAGGACTGTGTCTGGGTTCTTTCATATTTTCGAGTGTCAACAATTTTCCTGCCCTTGCATTTCCTTGAGAAGATATTTCTGAATTCTCCCAAGTTGGCCCGATTCACCCAAGACCGCATATACTGTGATATACACTAATAATTTCAACCAGTATATCCCCTTATTTTCCCCGATGAAATATCCCAGTATTTAGTCTCATGCCACCTATTCACAGAAGGTCATATCATCCAAGCCATAATAATTTCAACCAGTATTTATACATGTATACCAGTATATCACTAAAATAAATAAGGTCAATGCACTACATGTATACATAGACGGCGTTAAAATCACCCGGTTTTCTCCAAATTTGTTTCAATTGCATGTCCCAGTATATTTATCTTTCTTGCCTATTTCCTTAAGATTCATTTAATCCTCTCTATCAATGTCATTTAGACACCAATAAAATCACATCCCTGACTTTCATTTTTCCCATCGCCGAAAGATTCATATGATATGGTTTATATAAATGTTATACGTCAAACATGTCTATATCACCAAGCATATAGTATTTCATTTAAACCTGCTGTATCTATATAATTTTGAACACCTATCGCATTTACTTTATTCAATGTTAGTTTATTCATCTACACCTTTTTTTTAACCTTAACATATCTGTTGGGCAGTGTTTCACTCTCATATACCCGAGAAATACCTGTATGACCTACTTGGTCTGTGTTGATCGAACAAGACCGCAATCACTAATGGCACTATCTTTATGTATATCAAAACCATTTCTCACATTTCGCCAGCAATTACTAAACAGGACACTTTCTCTTGCCTTCCTTTCGAACTATATGTCAACTTGTTTTTCTCTCTCTCTCTCCAAAGCTATACCGGAACAGATGATATCAGAAAAATGTACATCATCTATTGACACAGACCATGCGAGCAAATTTATGATACTTTCTTATATACCATGCATCTTCAAACTGAAGCCATGCTTATCGAGTATTATTTATCAAATGCTAGCGTATGTCTACTCTACTTCCCAATTTTTAAACATGCAAACAGGTTAAAACCATATCACCGTGGTTTTAATGTTAAATCCTTGGAAACTCATCCAAATGCTGTGGTGATGATCTACTGAGGTAATAAATCTATCCCCAAAAACCACTGGACCTTGAGAAAGGCAAAATATTATTATCTCAAACATCAGATCATATATACCCCCTTCTCAACTATGTCTTCATCATCTAACATGGCCATCATAGACACGCAGGTAGAACAATGGCACCATCCCCCTCACTCAGACATTTTTCTTCCGTCGTATCTGGTGTCTCCTCATCTTCGTCCGCTATCTCCATATTGAGTTACACAATGTATACCGCGTTACCTTGTTTATAAATTGTTCAGTTCTTTTAATATACCACTGAATATATGCCAATAAATATATATATAGTTATACCATACTTGTGTGGCTGCTCAGTCTGCCATTATATGTTAGTACCTTGTGTAGGTTTTCAAAACAACAACATTCAGCGCAACTAATCATTGTTCACTGAATTCACATATTATCATGTTTCTACATACACCAATGAATAACGATAGCCTGTTTAATTTCTAATCTGTGTTGGAATCATTTAAAATTCCAGCGTGGGTCGAGTGCCCCAAGATTACAAGATTAATGTATCTTTGAATATCTATACATTCATCAAATTCCTACCAGATATCTACTCAGTCAATATATCTTAACCTTGGGGACGAATCAATATTTACAGTAATATCAGGTG
Organism: Hanleya hanleyi; assembly: GCA_036873755.1. Taxonomy (NCBI): domain Eukaryota; kingdom Metazoa; phylum Mollusca; class Polyplacophora; order Lepidopleurida; family Hanleyidae; genus Hanleya; species Hanleya hanleyi. Next base: position 8,938 of record JAVTVY010033115.1, read on the forward strand.
CACCCTGATTCCTAGCTATTCTAATCTTACTTTAAAATTCTTAGATATGCAACCTTTGATGCTTCGTGAGATAAAACGCTAGACCGCTAACAATTCTTTGTGTCTAATAATAGAATATATTAACTAAACCTAGGATATATGCGAAGTAAAATAATGGCTGTAGATCTGAAAAAAGACCAATAACTACAAAAATATATTAGTGGATGCATTCGTATAATTAGTAAACCTATTCTATTCTCAACTGTTATTCTCATCCATAATTAAATATTGATTCTTCTACAAGAGAGAGAGAGAGAGAGAAAATGAAATGGGCTGACCCCGTTTAATAGAACATCTTAAACCGCTGAAAACGGTTAATGCCCAGTTGTGTCCCATAGACCATCAATTAGTTAACTTTTTAGGTGGGAAACATCGGTTTGGACCATAGGTTGCGGGTTGTGCATAGCTGTGTTAAACACAAAGTGAAAGGAAAAATGTTTCTTTCACCTACTGGTATTGAAAGAATGTGTCGTTTCACGACCTGTGATAGGGATATGACTTTGCGCGTCTATTGTTTTCGATGCAATGTGTATGTGATTTCTGAGGCGGTTTTACCATTTCTTTTCATATACTGGGATGTATTCCGCTGTACCAAACATCAAACGTAAGTAACCTAAACTATAGCGTAGTATAAGTCGTTAAAAATAGGTCAGGGAAATGTATGTCAGCCTCCGTATGTACTTTTCGGTTAATACTGGTTCTATTTGGACTCTAGCTTTAGCGGCAGGAAAGTTGTGGTTCAGTAATAAGTTATGTAGGCCTACATTCTTGGTTAATGTTAAAAAAGGCTATAACCCCCACAACAAAACCAGAACAGAAAAAGAAAATTATAAACAGAAATAAAGCATATCATTAAGGACAAAAATTGTTTGTCACCTACATTAGTTGTTCATTAGCTTATGATGGAGGTATGCGTCGATTATATTCGACACTTCGTTGTAAGTTGTACGAAGAAATGCACGCATTGGGGAAATCTTCCATGTGATGGGTTAGAACCGTTGGGAAAAGACAAAATATCGTCGCTAATAAGATATAATCGCATTAGAATATACCTTATCATGGTGGCGTAAAGAAGTGGTAGATAGAGAGATAGATAGATAGACAGATAGTGCACACTTATGCCACGCGGGCTAAAGGCAAAACACACACACACACATATATGACTATACGTGTACAATGCTAAATTATAGTAGGTATAAATAACCGGATATGTATAGATATGTTGTAAAATTAGACGGTAGACAGGAGCGCTTATATATAGGTTCGGGGGAGAACGTCGCATGATGTCATCAGGTATAAATAATCGAATATGTATAGATATGTTGTAAAATTAGGTGGATGAAAGTAGACAGGAGCGCTTGTATATAGGTTCAGGGGATAACGCGACATGATGTCGTCAGGTATAAATAACCGAATATGTATAGACATGTTGTAAAATTAGGTGGATGATGTCGTAGGGTATAAATAACCGGATATGTATAGATATGTTGTAAAATTAGGTGGATGACGGTAGACAGGAGCGCTTGTATATAGGTTCGGGGGAGAACGTCGCATGATGTCATCAGGTATAAATAACCGAATATGTATAGACATGTTGTGAAATTAGGTGGATGATGGTAGACAAGGGCGTTTATATATAGGTTTGGGGGATAACGTGGCATGGTGTCATCGGGTATAAATAACCGAATATGTATAGATATCTGGTAAAATTAGGTGGATGATGTCATAAAGTATAAATAAACGAATGACGTGTATAGCTATTTCCAGAGATCGAATCCTGGGCTAGGAACGGCATTTCTTCTCTACTATTGTGAACCGTTTTGAGCAATAAATTCGGTTTATGGAATGAACCTTCTCCTTGGGGTAACACGGATATTTAGTACCAAAACTAAGGTCAAAGGCCAAGGTCACTGCGGCCTAAAAATAGTTTTGGTTCAAGGTGTCCTATTTTAAATATAAAAAAATCCATGCTAAAATGAAAATTATAAACCAAAAACAGACGAAAGTCCCATTTCAAACGTCAGTCGATGCTGTTTTACGGCACTTTTGACTGGGAGCGTTATTTTCAAACTTGGGTATTTTTGCTGTGCGAAACACGGCTTTGTGCAGAACTAAACAAATGAATGTTTAGCTTTAATAAGGTAACACCTAAGAGAGTTCTTCGTGTGTTTTGTTACGCGGGTTGTAAAACTGCGTTGCACGATTTTTTAATTTCAAGATTGCGCAAGTATTTCAAAATCGTGCAAGCATTTTAAAATCGTACAAGGAACAATTTTAAAATGCTGCAAGCAGCGTTTCATGTTGAATTTAGGTATTACTAAAGGTTTCCTCAAAAAGGGTGTAATAAACTGACACTTCAGCAGAACGGGTGACCACGGAGGACCTTGGACTGAAATGAGAGAGGGTATGTACAAGTTCTAAAAGATTAACGTCATCTGGAAAATCCGGATAAAAAGGTTGACTCGAATTTAAAGCTATTTGAAGAGAAAAAATCTAAGTGTTATGGTTCAAGTGTGGAAAAGTTTGTAAAACAAATTTTCACATTTTTGTAGGAATCTGTTTGATTAAAGTTCAAGAAATTCGAAGAGTTTCTCATTCAGAGAAACAATATGGAAATATTATCAAATTCTTTAAATATAATGAACGAGCAGGACATTTTAATAACTAGTGAACATTTTGATATTATTACATTTGGGAACAAATTACCAGTCGTTAAATTACGTTATGGTGCTGTTCGTTTGGTACGATATTGAAATGTTCAGCTTGTACATGTAGCACTTAGTTTGTTTTCCAAGTTGTCTTGTTTACAATTGCTGAATTAGGGCCTATTAAGGATAGCTTTCCCCCTAGAGGCAGTTTTTGCACCCCCGTGACAATTTGTCGTCTGTATCAATAAATATACAAGATAACCATAATAAACTATATATTTTATGAAAGCGTACATCGTAGGGATTCCAACTATATGATTTGTATAACCGTTCCAACTATTCCAATTTAAAAAATAAAATAAAATGAAAACAATAGCGTCCATTTTTCAATTGAAATTTCATGAAAACTGTTGGTCTTGTTTCAACTTTGATGGTATACCTTGATAGGAGACAATTCGAACTAGTAAACTTTATCTCAGTTTTTAAAAAATTTTGTATGGTTTTGGTTTTACAGCTATTTTACTAAAATAAATTGAAAAAAATGTACTAAAAATCAAGGCGGTTTTAAGTCCAATTTAAACTTAAAAAAACATGCTAAAACTTGTTCAGCTGAGAATTGTTCACTTCACGGCGGATGTCTGAGTGAAGTGTCACTGTTATAATTAGAAACAAAAATACGGATGTTTGCATGGTTTTGATCAGAAGGGGGTATATTAATGTAAATAAGTAGGACTAATAGATAATTATCTTACCATAATACTGCGGAAATGAATTTTGGAACGGGAAATTTAACAGACAAAAATAATAGTAGCCAAGCCCAAGCTAAGGCAATCGGTTTAATTGTTCCAATGCCTCGGAAACTAAATTTTTAATCCTAATATTGAAGCACTTCTATTTATAATTTTGATTTCATTTTTTTTTCACCAAATGTTAGAGGAAATAGTGAATATTTGAATGAAGAAATAAAAAAAAGAGACCAATTTTGACCCTCTAAAGGAACAGCTATCCTTAATCACAGTATTATGCATTCATCAAAGTTCAATTGATTAACACGTCTGCAGTTAACCAGGGCTAATTTATATAAAGTAAGTGATTTCAATCCTCATGAAACAAGTTTTCCCGATCTGCCTGGCAATACAAAGGATTAGTCAAATAATTCTGAATTCAAGCTTCCAGTCTCCACGGCGTGACCCATTAATAATGATTTGTTGTCTTAGATCTTGTCTTCCGCATCTATGGTTTCACTTATAAATATTATGATAATAACATTTATTTTCATGAACAACTGGAAAAATATTTAAAAAAATGGACGAATTTAACTGACCTGAACTTCACGGAAATATTATTAACTAACACGATGCAAAATACTAAATTTTAAACGAGTTTGGCACGAATTCATATAACAGTTTCAGTGTGACGCCTAGACGGCCGCTCCATAAACTACAAAAGATCGGCAAAGGTTTGCAGGAATATACGCAAATAAATTTTAAAAATGCATGCTTTCATGATTAATTGTGCTTTGCGGGAATAAAATCGGTTTGCGAGCCTCCGTTGCACGATTTTGAAATACTTGTGCAATCTTGAAATTTAAAAAAACGCGCAGATTTTAAAAACGCGCGTGATATAAACGTAACTACTCCTTTACAGCAGGTCACCCGTCGGTGCGCAGAGTCTATTTTTTGTTTAGAATTTATATCGGAAAGGCGACTTTGAACCTTATTCCCTCGGACAACTCCCGCTACCTTCTGTCAACGACCCACGCAACTGGGGTACCTATTCCACAACAATTAAGGTTTGGCGCCCATTATTCATAATTGATATCTGTGCGTTGAAGATTTCTGAAACTTCAGTATGTTTTGTAAACTATAGTCTGTCCATTTTAATTAGTTGTCTACTTTGGAGCTTCTCTAAAATAAGTAGTTGTGTAGAACAGACCAAACTCTACAAAATGACTACCATTATTCCGTGATAAGTAGTGTACAAAGCGTCAATTGATATGATAGCGCCTCACTGCGCATGCGCAGAACCTGGGGTGACGTCACAATGGGGCGTGTGCGCATGCGTGTGTGTGTGTGTGTGTGGGTGGTGGGACAAAATGGCGGCTGTGGGTGGTGGGACAAAATGGCGGCTGTGGGTGGTGGGACAAAATGGCGGCTGTGGGTGGTGGGACAAAATGGCGGCTGTGGGTGGTGGGACAAAATGGCGGTTGTGGGTGGTGGGACAAAATGGCGGTTGTGGGTGGTGGGACAAAATGGCGGCTGTGGGTGGTGGGACAAAATGGCGGCTGTGGGTGGTGGGACAAAATGGCGGCTGTGGGTGGTGGGACAAAATGGCGGCTGTGGGTGGTGGGACAAAATGGCGGCTGTGGGTGGTGGGACAAAATGGCAGCTGTGGGTGGTGGGACAAAATGGCGGCTGTGGGTGGTGGGACAAAATGGAGGCTGTGTGGGTGGTGGGACAAAATGGCGGCTGTGTGGGTGGTGGGACAAAATGGCGGCCTGTTTTTTGTGTCGTGTGGGTGGTGGGACAAAATGGCGGCTGTGGGTGGTGGGACAAAATGGCGGCTGTGGGTGGTGGAACAAAATGGCGGCTGTGGGTGGTGGGACAAAATGGCGGCTGTGTGGGTGGTGGGACACAATGGCGGCCTGTTTTTTGTGTCGTGTGGGTGGTGGGACGAAATGGCGGCTGTGGGTGGTGGG
>JAVTVY010033116.1:0-13774 GCA_036873755.1 Hanleya hanleyi
GGAGCGATGGAGCGAAGGGGCGATGGGGCGAAGGGGCGATGGAGCGAAGGGGCGATGGAGCGAAGGGGCGATGGAGCGAAGGGGCGATGGGGCGAAGGGGCGATGGAGCGAAGGGGCGATGGAGCGAAGGGGCGATGTGACGTCACTGACCTGGATTTGCGCATGTTTGAATGACAACGAGGGTTATTTGGTCCGTGTAACACTTGACAATTCAGCTTTTCATCTTGCAAAATTGAAAGTAGAAAGATGGAAAGCTCTACATCGCTCCCGTGTTCGAGCTTTCCATCTCGCAAAATTGAAAGTAGAAAGATGGATAGCTCAACATCGCTCCCGTATTCCAGCTTTCCAAAATGAGTTTATGTCATATAGAAATACGAGAGCGATACTTTATTAAAATTGATCTGGTTTCTCCAAACTTACAACATTTGCATTTACGACAAATGTATGCGTGCACCTTGCACAGTTCAATTTTCGTGTGTTTTTTTTGGTTTCGCAAAATCAAAAATTGAAATTTGATCGTCAATGAGATTACAAAAACAAAAAACGAAAATTGAAATTTGTCAGTCAATTTTCAATTTTCGTTTATGTTTGTTTGATTGTTTGTTTGTTCGTTTATTCACCAGATAAAACATATGTACAGTAAAGTTGAAATTTATACACATACATCATGGAAATCTGTCGGGATGAAAACCCCAAAGGGCTTGTAATGTCCCAAGTAATATAAAAATGAATATTTAAAGACAGATTTATACTGGATTTAGATAAACAAGACTGGGTGAAGATTAAGTATAAATTCGGTGAATAAACAGAAATCATAAATGAACGATGTGCATTTGTTTGCCATCATATTCCTGGGTCGGTGAGAGCCTTATACATTAAGTAAATATTCTTTCAGTTTTGATTTGAATAGTGATATGGATTGACATGACTTTAAGGCTGACGGCATCTTGTTCCATTCTTTTGGAGCAATTCTTTTGGAGCAATGATTTTAGGAGTATGTAAAGAAAGATTTGTCCGATAGAAAGGTCGATATAAATTATACAAATGACCACGCGTAGGGTAGGCGTGTACCTGGAACTGTCTCGTAAAATAATTTTGAAATCGAACTGGAAACAAACTCGAATTTATGAAGAAATTTATGGGCAAACTGGAGAGTGATCATGAGGTAAAGGTTCAGCTCTGACAATCTCAGGATCTTGTAGGAGGCAAACAAAGGCGCAGTGTGCTCAAGTCTAGAGCCCAGTGAAATAATTCTGACGACTCTCTTCTGCAGTCAAACAAGTGTATGAAGATGACTCGGATAAGTATTAGACCATACCACATTGCAATAGGATATATATGGATAAATCAAAGAATAATAAAGAATTTTGCTTCACGCAAAAATGAAAATCAAATATTGAAAATTGCCTCGATTTGTCCGTTTTTCGTTTTTTGATTTTAACTTCGACTTATCCATGCTAAGTTCGCACGTGGAAGGGTTATGATGTAACTTCCGTTACGACGAGTAGAATAGAAAACGCAAATCGTGTCGTATAAGAGATGTGGAGCGTGAGAGGCATGTGACCCACCAGGCCATCCTCGGGAGACAGTGTATCGATCGATTTGTTAGGGTATCTATACACTGCCTTGGTTAGTTGCCCACGGTAGTTCTGGATAAAAATAGATCAAGGAGAGTAGTATACAGACGGCATATTGACTCTCATTGACCTGGCGTAAGAATCTGGCGTAGAGGTCAAATGCATTATAGTACCGGCAAAAACCGGCAAAGGTGTGCGCCGTCTCAAAAAGGACGCCGTCTCATGTGGAGGTCATGTGGAGGTCATGTGGAGGTCACGTGATGGTCAAGTGCATGAGGCATGTATTCCTCTGCAGTTATGTGGTCTGGCGGTGATGCGGTCTGCCTCCGCGGACAGAAAGTAGTCCCAAATACGTGGGTTTTCGTGAGAATGTTCGGCAATCTTCAGGGCCGGGAGGGGCCCGTAGTAGACTGATTGGATCGAGTGAGGTGTCAAAGTGAAGCGCTCCTCCAGGACCATCCAGTCATGGGTGGGTGCATGTAAAATTAGGATTTGTCCCGAAAATATAAAAAGCGGAACACGGACTTTATTCCTACACTAGGGGAAACCCCTATCAACCCTATCCCAAAGGGCTAATATCGGTCCCTGGCTTATCGGGGCCTGCTGAGAGAGTGGGGGAGTGGGTGTATGTAAAATGAGGATTTGTCCCGAAAATATAAAGGCGGAATACGGACTTTACCGCTACAATAGGGGAAAACCGCTATCAGCACTATCCTCAAGGGCGAATATAGGTCCCCCGGGCTTATCGGGGCCTGCTGAGAGAGGTAGGGTGGGGGAGTGGGTGCATGTAAATTGAGGATTTGTCCCGAAATTTAAAAAGCCGAACACGGATTTACCCCTACAATAGGAGAAATCTCCTATCAACCCTATCCCAAGGTATAGTCACAGGATATTCATTCACATTGACCTTTGACCTCTTGGGGTCAATGGGCGTCAATATACTCTTTAAATACACAAAAGTCAATGAGTGCAAGCGTACTACTCTGTATCTGGGGTTAGGATGCGTAGGTGTATGGCGTCACTTCCGGTAGGCGTGAATCGGGCGTGACCCTGGGGAACATGTTTAGACCTGTCTGACCTACATCCGGGTACTTTCCTGTGAGTGAGTGAGTGAGTGAGTGAGTGAGTGAGTGAGTGAGTGAATGAGTGTGAATGAGTGTGAGTGAGTGAGTGAGTGAGTGAGTGAGTGAGTGAGGCGTGCCCAACGCCCGTCTTAACGCATGGGCGCACTAACGATGGTGAGTGAGGGAGTGAGTGAGTGAGTGAATGAGTGAGTGGGATCCGGCTGGACTAATGTATTGTCCGTTTTCATCATTTTGCGCATGCGCAGTCTGGTTGTAGTATAGAAAGCAGGCATTTTGTGGATTCGTGGAGGTTTGTTGAGTGATTGAGGGACCATACCTGGTCAAATGGACCGTGTGGGGTATCAGTTTTACATCCAGGTCCTCATCTTACATTTAGGAGTGGTATAGAACGCCACAATTTTGGGGCCACGAGCTCCGAGCTTCGAGCTCCCGCCTACCTCATCCCCGAGCTCCGAGCTCCCGACTACTCCATCTCCGAGCTCCGAGCTCCCGTCGTTACGCCTTAACACCTGTCGTTACGCCTTAACGCCCTAGCATAACGCCGTGACGCCATGATATACACAGATGAAAGAAAAACAACAACAACAAGGATGAGAGATGAGTGAACAACAACAACAACATGTTTTTTTTCATATGGTTTATTCTCACCTCCAGAATATCATACCCACGCAGGGGGAGCCGCGTTGGGTATGTTTACAATTCAAGAAGACTCTTGTCCAATCAGAGGCCGCCATTTGGCGCTGTATCAGTCATATTCGTTCTTGCCCGTTACTGCGTTAGATGTATTCTCGGCTGCTCTTGTCCAATCAGAAGTCGCCGTTTCAGAAACTTTCACCTTTGCTCGGTGTGACCTAATCGTCGTCGGGCAGGCCTGGATATTGTTCGGGCAGCATGTCCTGAAAGAGTTGTTTGCGCATCCTGATCGCATTTTCCAGGGCCTCAGTGGGTGGTAGCCCCATATCCTCGTCCAAGTGACCCTTGATCTTCATGATGGACCTGTGCGTGGGTCGCCTTTCATTTCAAGCGATAGTAAGGTATACTGTTCATAGATCGCCATGGCTATTTTCCTGATGTAGGGGCGCATTTGGGTGTACGCCTGTTGTAAGTTTCCTGTCCGGCGTCCTCGATCGCTGCAGCATGAGTATTGATAGCTGCTGTCACAATACGATCCCAGAAGTTAGGTTCTGCCTCACTTTCCTGGGATGTAGGCTAATTATCTGAGGTCAAGCTCTCCGTATCAGTGGATAGACTCTCATCAATCTCTGTATCGGCTTCTTGTTCCTCGGAGTCTTCAATCCCATGTATATTTTTCTCGTGTCGCATCATATCGTAACGTCTGGTGAACGTGCGTTGGCAAGTATAAGCCATATTGACGGTTGAACGTCCACTGTGCGTGTTTTGGCAATACACTTGTTTTTATAGACAGTAACGTTCGTCAACGCTTAGCTTAACGCTTCAACGCCCTGGTGAACTAGCTCAGAAGCCCTGATTTTCACCAATACATCGAAATGCATTGACTCCCGTCAACGCCCGTCGCTACGCCTTAACGCCCGTTTCAACGCCCGTCAACACCCGTCGTTACGCCTTAACGCCCGTCACAATCACTTAACGCCCTATCTTTACGCCTCAACGCCCGTCCCAGCGCCTTAACGAGCGATAAAGGGGTTTTGGAAGACGATTAACCTTTGAACAGGTTCAAAGGTCACTTTCCAGGGTCACGCCCGATTCACGCCTACCGGAAGTGACGTCATGCACCTACGCATCCTAACCCCAGATACAGAGTAGTACCTTTGTGCACTTAAAGAGCATATTGACGTTCATTGACCCCAATAGGTCAAAGCTCAATGTGACTGAATATCCTGTGACTATACTTTGGGATAGGGTTGATAGGAGTTTTCCCCTATGGTGGCCCTCCACAGTTTCGTAATAATGGCCCCTAATTTCATAATACGATAGACTGCCCGTGTTCTGCTGCATCATAATTATTCTTGTCTTCTTAATAGCTTATATGTATAATACCATCCTATTCAGCATTATCAACGCTTCAAACGAGCACGAGCAGATCGATGGCTGGCTTCGTCTACACGGTGATCGGGATCATGGAGTAAATTTTGTCCTGCCTCAGTTATGCCCCTTGGGTGTACCTAAAAATCCGTACTCATTTACGGGAAGAAAATCTGACAAAAAATGGGCAGGTTGACCCCCACTTTTTTGCCTTTTTAAGTTGAGACCGGGCCTGGGAACGTGAGTAAGAAGTTTAATTGAAATCGCTCTTACAGATTTTTCTGGAAATTGAGCCAAATTTGGCCATTTTTCGACATTTTAAGGGGGTTTCTAGGAAAAATGAAGAAATCTTGGAGGGGAATGTTTGAGATTCATTTTTATATATCATAGCAGTGCTACATCTTAAAATAATAGCTTAATCTTGCTCTTTCAGAAAATATATACATATAAGTGACTTGGGTTGAAGAGTTTACGACAACTGGTGGCCGAAAAGCGGACCAATGGTCTAATCCTTGCTCAATGGAAGAATCCCTGGAGTGCACCCTATTGTAGGGGTAAAGTCCGTGTTCCGCTTTTTATATTTTCATGACAAATCCTCAATTTACATGCACCCACTCACCCACCCTACCTCTCTCAGCAGGCCCCGATAAGCCCGGGGGCCGATATTCGCCCTTTGGGATAGGGTTGATAGAGGTTTTCCCCTATTGTAGGGGTAACGTCCGTATTCCGCCTTTTATATTTTCGGGACAAATCCTCATTTTACATACACCCACTCCCCAACTCTCCCAGCAGGCCCCGATAAGCCAGGGACCGATATTAGCCATTTGAGTTAGGGTTGGTAGGGGTTTTTCCCTAGTGTAGGGGTAAAGTCCGTGTTCCGCTTTTATATCTTTTCTGGAGAAACTTTTACATGCACCCACCCATGCACACAGAACCCGATAAGCCCGGGGCCGATATTCGCCCTTTGGGATAGGGCTGATAGGGGTTTTCCTCTATTGTAGGGGTAACGTCCGTATTCCGCCTTTTATATTTTCGGGACAAATCCTCATTTTACATAATCCCACTCCCCAACTCTCTCAGCAGCCCCGATAAGCCAGGGACCGATATTAGCCATTTGAGTTAGGGTTGATAGGGGTTTTCCCCTAGTGTAGGGGTAAAGTCCGTGTTCCGCTTTTTATATTTTCGGGACAAATCCTAATTTCACATGCACCCACCCATGACTGGATGGTCCTGGAGGAGCGCTTCACTTTGACACCTCACTCGATCCAATCAGTCCACTACGGGCCCCTCCCGCTCGTGAAGATTGCCGAACTTTCCCACGAAAACCCACGTATTTGGGACTACTTTCTGTCCGCGGAGGCAGACCGCATCACCGCCAGACCGCATCACTGCGGAGGAATACATGTCCCATGCACTTGACCATCACGTGACCTCCACATGACCTCCACATGAGACGGCGCACACCTTTGCCGGTTTTTGCCGGTACTATAATGCACTTGACCTCTGCGCCAGATTCTTACGCCAGGTCAATGAGAGCAATATGCCGTTTGTATACTACTCTCCTTGATCTATTTTTATCCAGAACTACCGTGGGCAACTAACCAAGGCAGTGTATAGATACCCTAACAAATCGATCGATCGATACACTGTCTCCCGAGGATGGCCTGGTGGGTCACATGCCTCTCACGCTCCACACCTCTTATACGACACGATTTGCGTTTTCTATTCTACTCGTCGTAACGGAAGTTACATCATCACCCTTCCACGTGCGAACTTAGCATTGATAAGTCGAAGTTAAAATCAAAAAAACGAAAAATGGACAAGTCGAGGCAATTTTCAATATTTGATTTTCATTTTTGCGTGAAGCAAAATTCTTTATTATTCTTTGATTTAGCCATATATATCTTATTGCAATGTGGTATGGTCTAATACTTAGCCGAGTCATCTTCATACACTTGTTTTACTGCAGAAGAGGGTCGTTAGAATTATTTCACTGAGCTCTAGACTTGAGCACACTGCGCCTTTGTTCGCCTCCTACAAGATCCTGTGATTGTCAGAACTGAACCTTTACCTCAGGATCACTCTCCAGTTTGCCCATAAGTTTCTTCATAAATTCGAGTTTGTTCCAGTTCGATTTCAAAATTATTTTACGAAGCAGTTCCAGGTACACGCCTACCTTACGCGTGGTCATTTGTATAATTTATATCGACCTTTCTATCGGACAAATCTTTCTTTACATACCCCTAAAATCATTGCTCCAAAAGAATGGAACAAGATGCCGTCAACCTTAAAGTCATGTGAATCCATATCACTATATCAAATCAAAACTGAAAGAATATTTACTTAATGTATAAGGCTCTCACCGACCCAGGAATATGTTATATGGCAAACAAATGCACATCGTTCATTTATGATTTCTGTTTATTCACCGAATTTATACTTAATCTTCACCCAGTCTTGTTTATCTAAATCCAGTATAAATCTGTCTTTAAATATTCATTTTTATATTACTTGGGACATTACAAGCCCTTTGGGGTTTTCATCCCGCCAGATTTCCATGATGTATGTGTATAAATTTCAACTTTACTGTACATATGTTTTATCTGGTGAATAAACGAACAAACAAACAAACAAACAAACAAACAAAAACGAAAATTGAAAATTGACTGACAAATTTCAATTTTCGTTTTTTGTTTTTGTAATCTCATTGACGATCAAATTTCAATTTTTGATTTTGGGAAACCAAAAAAAAAACACGAAAATTGAACTGTGCAAGGTGCACGCATACATTTGTCGTAAATGCAAATGTTGTAAGTTTGGAGAAACCAGATCAATTTTAATAAAGTATCGCTCTCGTATTTCTACATGACATAAACTCATTTTGGAAAGCTGGAATACGGGAGCGATGTTGAGCTTTCCATTTTTCTACTTTCAATTTTGCGAGATGGAAAGCTCGAATACGGGAGCGATGTAGAGCTTTCCATCTTTCTACTTTCAATTTTGCAAGATGAAAAGCTGAATTGTCAAGTGTTACACGGACCAAATAACCCTCGTTGTCATTCAAACATGCGCAAATCCAGGTCAGTGACGTCACATCGCCCCTTCGCTCCATCGCCCCTTCGCTCCATCGCCCCTTCGCTCCATCGCCCCTTCGCTCCATCGCCCCTTCGCTCCATCGCCCCTTCGCCCCATCGCCCCTTCGCTCCATCGCCCCTTCGCTCCATCGCCCCTTCGCTCCATCGCTCCATCGCCCCTTCGCGCCTTCGCTCCATCGCGCCTTCGCCCCTTCGCCCCTTCGCCCCTTCGCCTTTCGGTTTCGCATTGAGACATGCGCAAATCCAAGTCTAGTGACGTATTACATCGCCCCTTCGCTCCATCGCCCCTTCGCTCCATCGCGCCTTCGCTCCATCGCTCCATCGCTCCATCGCCCCTTCGCCCCTTCGCCCCTTCGCATAGCCCCTTCGCCCCTTCGCATAGCCCCTTCGTCCCTTCGCATAGCCCCTTCGCCCCTTCGCATAGCCCCTTCGCCCCTTCGCATAGCCGCTATTTTTGCATCGCATCGCGCCTTCGCCCCTTCGCATCGCGCCTTCGCCCCTTCGCATCGCGCCTTCGCCCCTTCGCATAGGCCCTTCGCCCCTTCGCATAGGCCCTTCGCCCCTTCGCATAGCCGCTTCGCATCGCTATTTTTGCATCGCATCGCGCCTTCGCCCCTTCGCATAGCCCCTTCGCCCCTTCGCATAGCCCCTTCGCCCCTTCGCCCCTTCGCATGCCACAAAATAAACGCACGCAGCGATGGCCCCTATCGGCCATCATAGTCATGACAGTGAGGTGTTCAATGCTAAAAATGAGGTCTGATTCTGTCAGATATGAAGCTTCAAGATTTCCAGATCAATAAGGATGAGTGCATGAGACTGGATGCGAGTTGAGCTCCAGGGCGAATTCAATGAACCAGTGAAATCAACAACAACACCATAATAATGAAAAACAGGTCTGCGGGTTCAACATTTGCATGAGACACCAGGCCAAGGACAAATAATCCCAAATGTAACCAGGTATGTATATCGGGTTAAAATCCCATTCCCATCAAAAGGACAGTTTAAAGGTTTCTCTGATCACATAGTTAATAGTTGTTGTTGTTGTTGTTTTATTATTATTCTTTTTGGGGGGGAGGGGTGGATATCGTCATAAAGCATGCTTGTTAGTGTTACCGAGTCTCTGCGAACGTTTGAGTCTCATCAGTTTCAGATTATTTTTATGCATTCTTCAGAAAATTTAATTTCTCATCTTCTTTAAATGTTTTATTTTCCTCATGCCCTCTCAGAAACCACTACCACCAGCCCTTCACACTCGGGTCACATTGACTAAATCATTGCTAATTTATGTTAATTTGCCGAGGAGGGGGGGATAGGAGAAGGGTGGACACTCAAGGCGATGCGGTTGCCAACCACGCTCTCTTAAATTCATCTCGAACAGAACGACAAGTGGTTAAATTGCATATACATGTATCTTACCTTACCTTTTTCCGGTCTGGCTTCTTCGGGTGGATAAGGTCATTTCCCTGCCAAATTCTATATCTATTTCTAAGTCTATGTCGGAATACAATATATCCAAATTGACATATAATATGGTAGGCATCCTCTACTATGACCAAAAGCCCCCTATTTTCCTTGAAATTTCTCCAGTACTTGCAACACTGAATGTCAGTTCTTGTGATCACCTACTCACACAGCCATCCCTTCAATTAGCCACAGAAATCAGCAATGTCGAGGCCAATGCCGTAGCAAAATAGCAAAAGTAACTTTGCTGCAGCAGTTTTTAAGTGTGTTAAATTGGAAATATTTAAAAGTCACAACAGTCTCTCTTGTTTGTAAAATTCGAGAGAGCTGTTAATCACTCTAATGATTTTTTTTAATTCCGATCACTGTATTGTGAGAGAGATTTTATAACCAGGCTGATCTCTGGTTATCACGTAGTCCACGTTAAGTATATACACAACCTAGCTTTATTTACCCTAATCTAGTTAACTAACTTTGACTTTAATTAATTCCAATATAGACACAATTATACAGCACTTCTAGTTATTACAGAAACTAAATGTATAGTAGCAATCTACATGTACATGAACAAGGGTTACCTATCTTACATCTATTAGCTGCCTTGGCGCTGCATAGTCGCATGCCAAGATGAATTCTAAAAGTTAAGAGACTTATTTTCATCCTGTACAATATTTATACCTATTAGAGTTTTATATAGCGAGTTCCACAGGTAGAGATTCCTAACAATCACAAATTATTCTATTTTAACAATTGTTAATATTCCAATGTCTGGCATGCCAGTTATCCTGTTCATTTAACATTGACATATCTCAATTAACAGTAGGACAGCTCAATTAGCAGTAGGGACACTTACCTAAATAAACAAAAAGATTATATATATCTGGAATGACAAGGAAAACACAATTTAACCACAACAGGCAGTGGCTCTTGTCTTGCAACAGTTGTCAAAACTTGTCTAACACCAATGAATGAATGTGAACTTCCAGAGTTAATATGGAATACACAAACTGTTATCAACACCTACTATTACAAAACCAATACTCATATCCCTATACGTAATTCTAATAATTATACATGTGCTATACAATATTTATTAAGTGCAGACATCTACCAGTAATAATTGCTACTGCAGGAATCCTAATTATAGTGGAGACTGCCTACTTGCAGGCCCTCCACCTGCTACCTCAAGACTTAGGGACATCCCATTCCATGGGAGGGTGTATCCCATGCCATCTTTATGTCCCCAGCCTGGAAATGATTTATGGGTTTTTGGCTTAGCAAATTAAAAAAAAATCTAAAAATTTAAAAAAAAATCTATAAAAAAAATAAAAAAATATGGGGGTGGGTATTCCACTTGGGGGTACTGCCCCTGGGGTGCTCCAATGTTAAAATCCCTATGATAGAGTTTTGCGTTTAGCTGAAGTGCACTGCAGCAAACTTTCTAAGTACAGATGTACATGTGCTGCACATGTACATCTGTACTGAGAAAGTTTGCTGCATTTGTCAGCTGTCATTGGATGATTATGATACTTGGTACACATGTTTCTTATGATTAGAGGATGTACCTGTGCTATTTTTGAGATGAAATATTGATTTTTGTCCAAATAGAGTTTTCTGTTTAGCAAAATTGCACATGTAGGCCTCTACATGTATACATGTACATCAGGGCTTTATATTACATGTTGTTCACACCTTTTAAGGGTGTGCCCAAATTAAATATGCCCAAATTATATGAAGTTTGGGGAGAGAAAGAATTCTAAAAATGTACAAAATATGTAGTTTGTTGGCAAGTATTCAACAGGAAATTAATAACTGGTTACTTTTTTAACTTTTTCAGCAATTTGCATCCTGTTATTAATCCATCTTACATGTATTTTTAATTTGGGCACATTAGCGTAATCTAATAGAGGGTGTGCCCAAATTAGCGTAATATAAAGCCCTGTACATGTACATAGAAAGTTTGCTGCAGTTGTCAGCTGTCTTTGGATGATTACGAAACTTGGTACACATGTTTCTTATGATTAGAGGATGTACCTGTGCTATTTTTTAGATGAAATATTAATTTTGATCCAAATTATGGCAAATGAGTTTTCTGTAGGCCTCTACATGTATACATGCACATCTGTACTTAGAAGGTTTGCTGCAGTCGTCAGCTGTCATGGGATGATTATGAAACTTGATACACACATTTCATATGATTAGACGATGTTCCTGTGCTCTTTAAGAGATGAAATATTGATTTTTGTTCAAATTTTGAGGGTTTTGTCTAAATCTGCCAATGATAATGTACATACAGGTACACCTGTACATGGAAAGTATGCTGAAGCTGTCAGCTTTCATTGGATGAGTTTGACACTTGCTACCCAAGTTCATTGTGATTCGAGGATGTGCATGTTCTATTTAAGAAATATGACATTAAATGTGAATTTTTGTACTTCTTACGTTTCCATTGATAAGGTTTTTGTTGGGCAAAAATTTACATGTAGATCTGTACATGGAAAGTTTGCTGAACCTTTCGTGGGATAATTATAAAGCTTGGTGGACATGTCTCATGTTTTCCTGGTCAGACCACCTATCCAGCAGTAACCCCACACGGGACTGACCTATTCAGCAGTAATCCCAAGTGGCACTGGCCTATCCAGCAGTAATGACACACGAAACTGACCTATCCAGCAGTAATCCCATATGGAACTCAACTATCCAGCAGTAATCCCAGACCGGACTGGCCTATCCAGCAGTAATCCCACATGGGAGCAGTAATCCCAAACAGCACTGGCCTATACAGCAGTAATCTCACACACGGGATTGACCTATCCAGAAGTAATCTCGCACTGGACTGCAATATGGCTATGCAGCAATAATCCCACACAGCGCTGACCTATGCAGTCATAATCCTACATGGGACTGACCTATCCCGCTGTAATGTCACACAGGGTTAGCCTATCCAGCAGTAATCCCAAACGGGATTGCCGTATGCAGCAGTAATCCCACACTGGACTGCCTATGCAGCAGTAATCCCATATGAGACTGACCTATCCAGCAGTAATCCCATACTAGACTCGCCTATCCAGCAGTAATCCCAGACGGCACTGGCCTATCCAGCAGTAATCCCACTTGGGACTGGACTATCCAGCAGTAATCCCACATGGGACTGGTGTATCCAGCATTTATAACACACGGGACTGGCCCATCCAGCAGTAATCCTACACAGGACTGGCCTATCCAGCAGTAATCTCGCATGAGACTGACGTATCCAGCATTAATCTCTCACTGGACTGCCCTATGCAGCAGTAATCCCACGGCACTAACCTATCCATCCTACACGGGATTGACCTATCTGGCAGTAATCCAACATGGGACTGATGTTATTGTCTGTACCAGATAATCTATTCCAGACATTATTGTCTGTACCACATCATCTATTCCAGACCTTATTGCTTGCTCTATATTTATGCTTTCAATACTGCTGCAGCTTCGGCAGATGACCCCGCAAGGCGAGATGTTGGGGTTCTCAGAATGCTTGTTTTTTAGCCCACCATCACCAGATGATGGGCTGTTCAAATCACTTTTCGTCCGTGGTCCGTCGTCAGTCGTCCGTCCGTCAGTCCGTCCGCCCGTCCGTAAACAATTATTGTTATCGCGATTTCTCAGGAATTACTTCATGGATCTTTCTCAAATTTGGTACACAGGTTCCCCATGGGGTCTAGCTGTGCAAGATACCTTTTATGGTCCGATTCGAAAATCCAATATGGCCACAGGGCGGCCACCTTGGATTTCCTATGAAATCTTGTTATCGCGATTTCTCGGGAACTACTGCATGGATCTTTCTCAAATTTGGTACACAGGTTCCCCTTTGGGTCTAGTTGTGCAAGATACCTTTTTCTGGTCTGATTCGAAAATCCAATATGGCCACAAGGTGGCGATCTTGGATTCCCCCATGAAACCTTGTTATCGCGATTTCTCAGGAACTACTACATGGATCTTTCTCAAATTTGATACACACATTCCCCTTGGGGTCTAGTTGTGCAAGATACCTTTTTCTGGTCCGATTCGAAAATCCAATATGGGTGCACTCCGGAGATTCTTTTATTCGGCATAGAATAGACTATGGCTCCGTTTTTCGGCCACCGGTTGTCGCAAAACCTTCAACCCAAATCACTTATATGTATATATTTTCTGAAAGAGCATGATAAAACTATTATTTTAAGATATAACACTGCTATGTTATGGAAAAATTTAACTCGAACATTCTCCTCCATGCTTGCTTCATTTTTCCTAGAAAACCCCTTAAAAATGTCGAAAAATGGTCAAATTCGGCTCAATTTCCAGAAAAATCTGTAAGAGCGATTTCAATTCAACTTCTTACTCACGTTCCCTGGTCCGGTCTCAACTTAAAAAGGCAAAAAAAAAGGGAATGTTAACCTATCCGTTTTTTGTCAGATTTTCTTCCCGTAAATGAGTCCCGATTTTTAGGCACACCCAAGGGGCATAACTGAGGCAGGACAAACTTTACTCCATGATCCCGATCAGCGTGTAGACGAAGCCAGCACTC
>JAVTVY010033117.1:0-14460 GCA_036873755.1 Hanleya hanleyi
ATTAAATCGGATGATCCCACTGCTTTTTCTAACTATAGACCAATATCTATCTTGCCTTGCTTCAGTAAAATACTAGAGAAACTTGCCGTTACTAAGATGATTGACTTCCTGACAGCAAATGGAGTTATCTCCAGTGACCAGTATGGATTTCGAGCAAACGACTCCACATCTTTAGCTTCATGTTCTTTATTTGATACACTTGTTTGTGCTAAAGAATCCAAACAGTACAGTATAGTCTCATTTTTAGACCTATCCAAGGCGTTTGACACCGTCAATCACGAAATCTTACTTTCCAAGTTAGAACACCATGGTTTTCGAGGCTTGTCGAATAATTGGTTTCGCAGTTATCTGACTGATCGACTACAAACCGTGGTATTCAATGACACCCATTCTAACCCTATGCCCGTTGCCTGTGGGGTACCCCAAGGGTCAATTCTTGGACCAATTCTCTTCCTCCTTTATATAAATGACATTAGCACTGCCACTAATATGCTCAAAATTATTCTCTTTGCCGATGATGCCAGTGTTGTGTTTTCCTCTGAAGACATTTCTGAAGTAATCAACATTATGTCACAGGAACTAGAGAAGCTACACAACTGGTTCTGTTGTAATCGTTTATCCCTCAATATTAAGAAAACTAAATATATGCTAGTCAGACCCAACAGTAATAACCGAACAATTAACACACCACACCTTCTTATATCAGGAACAGAAATAGAACTTGTTCACCAGTTCAAATTTTTAGGTGTTTTATTCAATGACCAATTGAACTGGAAATCACATATAAATTTACATCTGTAATAAAGTATCAAGAAATATAGGTATTATCAACTACATCAAAAACTCGATAAACAAGAAAACATTATACATACTATACTATTCATTGATATTTCCTTACCTGTCCTACTGTAATATACTCTGGGGAAATACCTATGTCACTCACCTCCAACCATTGCTTTTACTTCAGAAACGTGCCTTAAGGGTGATAACTTTATCAAAAAAACTTGATCACACAGACCCATTATTTAAAAATTTAAAAGTGTTACAATTACACAAATTAAATCTTTACTCCTGTCTTCTAATCACCCATAAATTTATTCATCATCCTGAATTGCTACCAGAAAGCTTCCAGGATTATTTTATTAAACAATCAGATGTTCATCGCTACCAAACACGAGGACAACAATGTAATCTATACAGACCTTTTTATAGATCTAATTTGTCATTTTATACACTTAAAACTACTGGACCTCGGGAGTGGAACAAACTATCTCCTCCATTCAAAACAATAAAATCAATATCATTATTCAAATCTAAACTGAAAACATACCTGATTGAAAACTGATCTACATCACAATCTGTGCCCGGATAATTATGTGTACATAGAACTTTTTTGTGTATTCTTCTGTTCCTTATTTCGCCGATGAATGCTTATTATTTTCATATTTGCTTTACTCCACGCAGGGATAGAACAAGCCCCAAGGGGTTTTAATCCTGCCACTTTACAAATCTGGCTAAATTATTCACTATTCTTGAATTATAATGTCTTTTATGTTGAAGCCACTGATATTAAGTTTATAATATTTGGTTCATTGGTGAATAAAATTCAATTCAATTCAATTCAACCTATTCTAAAGCACGTACCAAGAATCCAACGATTCGAGATATGTATTGTATCTCAGGTACGCTTTTATTGTACCTGTTCATGTGGAAACTTGAATGACATGACCACACGGCCCCTTGCACCGGCACAAGCGGCACCAGATACAAATCTAGAGAGCCATGATGGAAATGCTCTGACAATTCGCACACCGGTAACTGGTGAGCTGTTTCGCTGTGACAACTCGTACATTGGAGATTGGCGAGCTGTATCGTCGTCAGATGTCAATGACGGCAATTAACACAAAAGACTAGTCTGTAAGGCCCGATGTCGACCCAGCATCAACTTCCCACAAATGCCAGCATATATCAAAGACCAAAAGATCTGTACAGTGGGCGGGCCTCGGGGACGAAACGTCCACCAGCAGAATCTCGCCATATACAGGTAAAAATTACAACACATATAAGGGAAGTGGGAAGAGGTGCTGACATGCTGACTGCGTCAAATGCCATACTGATTGCGTCATATGACTTCACAGAATGCCTTTCGCTCTCCGTTTCTGTCTGCCGTTATGCGTCCGTCTCCTCTTCGTGTTTGCGTCCTTTATGGTGTTATCAAGCATGAGCTTTCTTTTTATTGTATTCCGTTGTGGTACCGGCAGTCTATCCTCGTTTTGTAATCTTCTCACCTGCGATTTCGTTTGTTCCATACGTCTTGAGCTGAGGTAGTGATTTTAATTGGAACAGGGACTTCCTTTTTCTTTTCCGAATGTGAGTCAATGGGAACAATGTAAGTTTTTGTAAACCCTACCCCACCAAGATTTCCCCTCTTTGTGAATTAAGCTTATATCCCATGCGTGATTTAAACTGTGGCCGATCTACATTTAGTATTTTATCCATTTTTCATGATCAGGAATGTAAGGGCTTTGTTGCCGCCACATCATCACAAGGATAACGGATATTTTTTCAAATGAAGAGTAATGGTCGCTGCTCCAGTGATAAACGTTGCCAGTACGTTATTACCGTCTTTTATCACCACATCTATACAGTTTGCTTGAGTATTATGGGTAGATAGTATGGATTGCAGAACACCTTATCTATTCCAGCTTGTGATAGGTTATCAGCACTTACTCTCCGTAGAAGGGGACATTTCTCTTCACCAATGAACGAATCTCCACATATGCTTGAATAAATATAAATTTCCCTATTAGCTTCTGACGTTTTGAACTCTTGTACCTTATTTATTTTTATCTCTAGCAGTCTTATGCTCCATCTCCCATCGAACTTCAAAAACTTATTCAGATTAACACGAAAGTGATATGGTTTGTTTTCAGCGTAATATTGTAGAGAATCCCAACTTCGTAAAATAATGTAGTAATCCATCTTGCGAATCTGTAACTATCTTATGAAATGCTCATCATATGTCATCTATTTTTAAACATTTTTATCTCTTCAGCAGGAACCAATGAGTTGAATTTTACCGGAAAACCATACCATTTTGCTAGATAAAAGGTTTTACCACGTCGTCGAGTTTTCTTTAATACTGATTCAATGGGCCATTTAGTGTTTTCTCTTATTTCAACCTTTTGTAACTAGGCCTCATAAAATGTACCGTCAATAGGTTCTTCCAATAAATCGACCAGTGCATAAAGAGGAATATTTTGTCGGGAAAACCGAGATTTTATTTTGAAAATCTCCCAAGACCATTTCTCATGGTAATCTCGTTGAAACTTTTGACGTAACATAGAAATTCTAACATTATCTCCAATTTTAAAATTGAAGCTGGGTTTTCTTAAATTAGGTACAGGTGTGAGATACTGTTTCTTCCAAACTTGAATTGCGCGTTTTCGGCGGGCGTTAATCCAAATAATGAGGAATACATACGGTTATTATAATTGTAAATCAGATCATCCAATATATCAATGTAACGATAAGACTGTCTATCTGTAAAATACCTATATATCAAAGATTTCACCGTTTCACCGCACGTTCTGCGAAATTTGCCTTT
The DNA here is from genome assembly GCA_036873755.1 of Hanleya hanleyi. Classification (NCBI taxonomy): domain Eukaryota; kingdom Metazoa; phylum Mollusca; class Polyplacophora; order Lepidopleurida; family Hanleyidae; genus Hanleya; species Hanleya hanleyi. Next base: position 3,608 of record JAVTVY010033117.1, read on the forward strand.
GTCTGATTGTTTGTGAAGAAAATATATATTCCTTGTTTTCTAAGAAAGCTTTCAACCATGCTATTTTTGAATTCTGTGCCCGAATCCACCCTTAGGCGATTTGGTCTCCTCCCTTTCAAAAACACATTTTTCAAAGCTTGAACAATTGACGGGGCCTTACGAGTTTTTAAGGGTTCACACCATAGAAAGCAGGAGAGAATATCTATCAAAATAAATGGATATTTATAACCATCATTGTAAGTGGAAACATTTTCCGTGATCGCTAAGTCTCCATCCCACTGATCGTCCACTCCAGGAAAAAAATACCTGCTGTTGCTTAAACCTGTTCTTCACAGGACGATGTAGACTGTAACTTATGTGTATCTTTTTGTCCTATTTCACAATTTCGTAAAATTGTTTCAGTCCCGAAACAGATCCTGGATGTTTGGGAGTTAATATAAACCTCGAAGGTATTTGCCTTCCCTCTTCCCAATCATGCTAATGACTGATAACTTCTCCTCAATATGCAATTAATGTAGTGAGCGACAACACATGCGCCCCTCCCACTCCCTTTCATATATAACAATGAAAAACCATGACCTTATCAGTCTGCCGTAAACATATTGGTAGAGTGACAACACTGAAAATTTTCGACAATAGGAAAATGACGTTTTTATCACCGACAACGGTGATCATAGCACGCGCGACATAATGCGGCGAGACGGAATTTGTATCGAGACTAGTGAAAAATTCACATTGTCTTTCAAATACCAACGGTTCGCATATATATAGCATACTCTGTATATCAACTTATATATGATGAGCTGTCTAAGACATGCAGTAAAATTACCCTTCACCAAGGTTTACCGTCGCGGGAAATAATAGAAGAATGGGCTGATGGAGATCATATTTTAATCATACTTGATGACCTAGTTTATCAAGTTTGTTGTTCACAAGAATCCTTAAATATTTGGACAGTGTATTCACATCTTAAAAATACAACGGTTGCTATGATTTCTCAGAATATATTTTCACCCGGAAGATATGCGCGCACTCTGTCACTGAATACTCATTATATTGTTATTTTCCGTCAGAGAAAGGACAGTATGCAAATAGAACGGTTTGGACTTCAAGTTTTCCCAAATCGCTTAAACTACTTCATGGAGGGGTATGAAAAGAGCACATCAAACCCTTATGGGTATTTGTTTATTCATGTGTCACCTAGCACAACCAATAAATATCCTCTGCGTATATCTATTTTTCCCAATGACATTCCTATTGTTTACACACCCCGAGGAAAATAAAAGGAATGTTAACGTATGTGTTGTCAACAGAAGACCAATATGACTCAATTGTTGTCACACCAGATCCTGTTTCACAAGAAGTATATAAGTTCAGTGATGAAGTGATCATATCGAAAGCCGTTAGGTGGTTTTCTAATAAAGAAGAGTGTTTATACGAAATTACAGTGCTACCTCGCCAGACTATGTTTGCTCATTTGGAAATTTTAAGAGGTATATCCTTACCCGCATTGTTGCGGAAATAGGCGAGGACGTTGTTGATTAGACAGAATGACGCAATGTTTGAGAAGGAACGGAGATTTCTTAGAATGTTAAGCAAAACTCATTTAAGGCAGAGAAAAGCGTTGATTCAAACTATTTCTAGAAACCAGCTGAAAGTATTGTGCGAAATAATACTAAATATTCGTTTTGGTATCGTTACATTGCCAAGGTCTTTTTATATTTGAATAAAACGATATAAGAAACTGATCAGAAATTTGTGTGATAGGAAAACACCATTTTCTAAAAAGAAAAGGCTTTTACTCAAACACAGTGAAATGGTATTACATCTGACAAAGCGAATCATTCCATTGCTAGAAAAGTAGAATAATAAAATGGCTGACGAAATGGTTCTTGTTCCGAAAGCCACATTCGAAAAAATGAAAACTGACTGGTTAAATGCAGAGAAAGTTTGTGGATTGAAAGGAACTTTGGAGTTCATTGAAAACTGTAGTACAGATCATTTCATTACCATAAAGGATGTAATTTCAAACAGTAAACAGCGTGGAGGAAGAACAGTTTTGCATGAGGAACCAGATAAGGAATCTCCTTCTACCGCTAGTGAAATGAACCAAGAACAAAAACCCACACCAGTTTCATGAATTGAGAGACGGAGAAGGACTTCAGATGGATAGACCAAAACAATTTTACGTTGAGGGAAAACTAAATAATTCTCTGCTAAGATCCAGTACCACGCGAAAGCTTAATTTAACAAGCAGCATATTCCCTAGCGGAAGAAAAAGACAAATGCAAAGGAGCAGACCAAAACTAAAACAAAAGTGGTTGAAATACGATTAACTATATCTGATTATTCATTTTATTAATTTTTTTTCTTATGTTTTACAAATACGTTACACGAGTTATACAATAATGATATTAATCAACTCGGGAGTATAGCTATGTATATAAACAATATGCATTTTTCTTCGCTCTATTTAACGATAATAATTTCTCATAAATTCGAATATATTCGCTTGATAATAATCCTGTAATACCACTTTCAGCGTGATTCTCGCCGATTATATGCAGAGAGCTGGAATAAAAATAACAATAGTATTTTTTGTTTTTTGTTTTGTTGTTATCATTGGTGTTTTCTTTTTCTTTCTGCTCACTTCACAGAAGTATACGTCATAAACTTCATGAACATAATAGCGAGAGCCATTAACTCTTCTCTCTAATCCTCACTTCAGGCCGAAAAGATGAAAAACTGTACCTCGTGATGTGTTCCATCCATTTCCATCAAAGGTTTATCAGTTTTGAAACGTTCTATTATAAGATTGTCATCAATTTTCTCCACTACGACATTGAAGAATTGCTTCACTAAATCACCCACAGTACCAGTATTTGCACAGGCGCCGACACTGTTTTCCCAATTACCTACTTTGGCATGTGCGCGAGATGATTTTTCAATTGCTTTTGCAATCACAAAAGCCAGAAAAGATTTGTACTTTCTTCGATTTTCCCGTCTTTGTTTCACGTCCTTTGACCACACTGGTACTTCACACTCCTTAATTTCAAATGGACAGTTCCCAAACACATGTCTGGCGTCATGTTTACAGTCTTCTCTACTGGAAAAGTACTATCCACAGCTGGTTTTTGGAGGCGATGAATTTTCACTTTCCTTCCATTTGTAGAGTGTTATTTCACGCGCCGTCATACTTTTCAAATTAAAAAAAAAAAGACAAAAATAAATAATAATAATAATAATAATAATAATGATAATAATAATAAAAAGCAATAGATAACAGGCTAACACTCACACATTATGATGTAATTAAGTTTCATATGAAAAAAAAACAATTCTTTTGTATTTAAATTTTTCACTTTTTCATGTATATTTAAACTCATTTCTACTTGATGAATTCAGTGTGAAAATTCAACCCGCTAGCCTCGCTCTCTAAGTAAAATATTAAAAAGTAATAAACTGTTATACATAATAATACTAATAATAAAACCATGACATTTAGCACAATTGAATGAGACGAGGACTTCTTTACAAAAGTAGTGAAAGATGAAAAAAATCACATAGAAAAAACATTAAGAACTTACCTTAATAGATGTAAGGAATATGGTCGGTGGTTATATGGTGATTATACTTTCTCTCTCTCTCTCTCTCGATGTGGTGAAGTGAGAACTCAAGGATAAATTTTGAAGGGAAATTCTTTTAACAAAAATAATCAAAGACAAGCATCCGCCCTAACCTGTTATATTATTCAGCATGACGCCTCCCCATTCACTTCATCATCAGACTGACGGTTCATACTACTGTGGAATGAGATGGATTTATGTCCATAGGTCAAACTATCGCACCCATTATCGAGAGTAAATCTTTTATCGCAATAGGCTGATAGAGATTTTTTCGTTTGCCTAACAGTATACAGTTGATGGTTAACGCTTCTTATCTGGTACATTTCAGACGTCAAGAAGGTATTTGATAGGAGGGAACATATCAATTCTTTCTCAAAATCATTGTATTTCAATGTTTTTTATCAACTTCTGGCAAGGCTACTCTCTGAGCTGAATTGACCTTGCAATGCAAAATATGTTTCTCTAGCTTCCCCGCCAATAGGAACGGACTCAGACAAGGCAGTAGTAATAGATAGGACTAGACTTTGGTCTACGCAACAAGGCAGACAATGTCTTTATCAAGCAGTACTGTTTAGTCTCCCCATTTGAAATGAGGAGTAAATTAGCATGTTGATCATGTTTTTCTTTACTCACATACAATGGAAAAATGCACCCCTTCCATCCAAAGACATTGACTGATATTTTATTCTGTCTTTCAAATTTTAGAATTTGGTGTAGCGACATGGGAAACTCTAGCCCATGGATGTCAAACCTATGCAGCTTATCAGCGTAGTGTTCAACGCGCTCTGGGTGACAGTGGGGTGGGAATAAGAATGCTAAAATACTATGGAGAAAACATGTTTTTCTTGTTCTTCACATTGATGGTACACTTTTGTTCTTCACTGGTTTTGACAAGTCAATATAGGAGGAACCTGTTGGGTTAAAAGTAACTACAAGTTCTGCTTGGAGTATTTGTTCCAACACCCACGCGCTAGAGTGGCGTTGATACTGGTCCAATGATTTGAGAATTTTCTGAATAGCCTCTACAAGACCGTTTTCAATATTTGACTCCTTAATTGCACTGTAAAATACCATTTAACGCCTTTCCGTTTGGAAACTTCCAAGTTTAGTTTTCTGAGTAACTTGTCTTTGATACTTTTGAAAAGCAGTAATATATCATATTGCTTCAGAGAGCTTTACTTCAAAAAATGAAACAGCTGCATTCATTGCATTCCGAACTGAGAACTCACCATCACCACTATCTCCAGTTGATTCACCAGCAGAAGGCGGTTCTGTATAACGTTTGTTGCGGAGGAGCTTGATTGCTGTACTGTACTGTCTTTGCGCCCACTCTGTTCAACGCTGTTGTTAACTGTAGGTTGTTGTTGTTCTTCATATTGGGTAACTGGCGAAACAGGGTGTGCTTGACGCCGGTGCCTATATACCCCGCAGTAGTATACAAAGGCTAAATTGGCAGGATTGCTCCACACTGCGCATGCGTGTGACGTCATTAACCTGGGAAAAAGGGTATGTGCGCATGCGTGATGTGGAGCAACGTGGAGCAGAGGTCAGTGAGTGCAAGATGTGGGAGGTGGGAAAAGATGGCCGCCATGTGGGAGGTGGGAAAAGATGGCCGCCATGTGGGAGGTGGGAAAAGATGGCCGCCATGTGGGAGGTGGGAAAAGATGGCCGCCATGTGGGAGGTGGGAAAAGATGGCCGCCATGTGGGAGGTGGGGAAAGATGGCCGCCATGTGGGAGGTGGGAAAAGATGGCCGCCGTGGGTGGTGGGTGGAACGAAAAAAAAAGTTCCGGCAAAAAAAAAAAAAAATGTATTCATCCGCGGTGATGCGGTTTGGCCGTGGTTTTGGCGGTAATTCGGTCTCGGGAAAAAGCTTCCGCGGAGAAAAAGTAGTCCCTAGATAAATGGTCCGATTGGGTCGAGTGAGGTATCAAAGTGAAGCTTAGGTGAAGGGGCATCTAATGGGCTAGGTGTGGGGTTGAAATATCGGCCTTCTGCGCATGCGCGGTGACCGAAGGGTATGAAAATAGCCTTTTTGGAGCTAGGGGAGCCCCTAGTGTACCGATGGGGTCGAGTGAGGTATCGCTGTGAAGCATTCGTGAAGGGGCATCTGATGGGCTGGGTGTGGGGTTGAAATATCGGCATTCTGCGCATGCGCGGTTACCGAAGGGTATGGAAATAGCGGTTTTGGAGCTAGGGGAGGCCCTAATGGGCCAATGGAGTCGTAGGAGGTATCAAAGTGAAGGTGAGGAAAAGGGCTATCTGATGGACTGGGCGTGGGGTTGAAATATCGGCATTCTACCATTGTATACAGGTGCCTTATACCATTGTATACAGGTGCCTTATACCATTGTATACAGGTGCCTTATACCATTGTATACAGCAGAAATTGTCTTTGTAACGTCTTATTGTGACATCATGGCATTATTGTTGTTTTGTGACACTGTGGAACTGTAAAAATTCCATGAATGGAAAAGAATGATAAAACCCATTAGTGCATAATATTGCGGAAATAATGCCAACAGAAAACTCAGAGTCAATTTAAATATTTATTTGTATTGAGCAAATTACAAGAATTTCGAAGAGAAAAGAGCCGAAATAATGTCTGTCTGTCCTGGAAATCAGCTGATCAGCAATAAATCGACATCTCCGTGACCTTCAAGGAGATTTTGACATTAGGTTTTACCCGCTTTTATCACAAATCATTATAAAGAAATTGTCACACCCGGTGAACTCCTGAAACCCACATCCTTCCCTGCTAGTCTGGTGATAATAAAATTTAAAGATCACATGTCCAACACATACTCACATAATGAAAGCAAGAATCGAACTTGCGCACCCCTCGAGATGAAGGATACCGTCCATGTTTCATTTTTTTGAGGTGTACTGAAATGCTCTCTCTAATTTATGCCCCGGTATCTATTTTCAATATTGCAAAGATTTCCCAGTAATGATACCGCTGCACACTCGACATAAAAGCCAATTTTTCGAGATGAAAGCAACAAGTCGCCCTACTAAAAATCACCTTACGCCAATATTTTCTGGTGTTTTGGTAGTAGCTCATAGATTCGCGTTCATTTCTATTTCGTCAAGAAAAAATGTTTTGTAGAATATAGATTCGCGTTCATTTCTATTTCGTCAAGAAAAAATTTTCAGCTCGAAAATTGGCAGATTGAAATGTTCTCTCTCTCTCTCTCTCTCTCTCTCATTTTATGACATGCAAGTATAGTACTAAAGTGTAGCTTACCTGATAAAAGAAGTTTAGTCCAGATGTATACCTATATCCCATACTCCCGGACGTTTGATGCATATCTGGGGGGCTGTTTTTTTCCTAGGTGGGATATAACACACCATGCATTTGTATGCTAATCGAAATTCACAGATATTTCCACCTTTACGCACTAAACTATGAAGCTAATGATTTTGGTCAGCGGCACATAGATGTTCCCTGGTTTGGTGTCCACATCCCAGCGGTTTTCTGTTTTCTTGGCTTGTCACGCATTTTTTTCGAAATTCACAGATATTTCCATCGACATATCAGCTGAGCTAACGGCCTCAATTGCCTGTTAGCTCTCTTGTTGCTCACGGTGAGCAAACGTTTCAAGAAATTGATTTCAGTTCCCGCATAACGTCTCCTTCAAGTCCATTTTGAAGAGTCGAGCGTATGAATCGAGTCAAAATAGCATGCAATTCATTTGCCTGTCCGGTAAAACTGGTGAGTTGTTGGTTTGCGTTCAGTTTCAAGAAATTGATTTCAGTTCCCGCATAACGTCTCCTTCAAGTCCATTTTGAAGAGTCGAGCGTATGAATCGAGTCAAAATAACATGCAATTCATTTGCCTGTCCGGTAAAACTGGTGAGTTGTTGGTTTGCGTTCGCCGCACACACACACACTGAGGATTTGGCCTCGCGAGACGAAATTAGTTTAACAAAAGTTTCAAGAAATTGATTTCAGTTCCCGCATAACGTCTTCTTCAAGTCCATTTTGAAGAGTCGAGCGTATGAATCGAGTCAAAATAACATGCAATTCATTTGCCTGTCCGGTAAAACTGGTGAGTTGTTGGCTTGCGTTCGCCGCACACACACACACTGAGGATTTGGCCTCGCGAGACGAAAATAGTTTAATATTTTTTTCTCCCGCCTCGCGGTTCAGCCAATGAACTATTAGAAAAGCATATGTGTTTGCATATTAATAAAACCACGGGCGCCTAAAAAATGAACACATTTCATTACACTGTAGCGAATTGTTGCGATTGCACGTGTCAGTCAGTACGTTTTCATATCCACCTCAAATTGACACGGAGAATTTCATTGCCAGTAAAATTGTAAGTTCATTGCGGAAAGAATTGATATTGCATAAATTCCTGCGGGGAATAGGAAGTACACATATATAAAGAATATTGTCTTCACGTAAAAGTTTGTACATTTCAAAAAAAAAAATTTCAAAACAAAACAAAAAAATGTGAAGTAAAACCCGTCCTTCGGATGGGAAATCTTCATACGTCAAGTCAACAAAATTTTATTTTTCAGGTAGTGGGTCGAGTGAGGTATCATATTGAAGCTGACGTGAAATGCTTCACAATGATACCTCACTCGACCCGATTGGACCATTAGGGACGCCTCTAACCCCAAAAAAAGATTATTTTGAAGATAATTATCAACATCCGGTGAATGAAGATTTTTTATTTTAGAGGTAGTGGGTCGAGTGAGGTATCAAATTGAAGCTGACGTGAAATGCTTCACAATGATACCTCACTCGACCCGATTGCACCACTAGGGGCTGCCCTAACTCCAATAAAGTCTATTTTGAATTTTCTGCGCATGCGCGAAGTCCAAAGGCTATGAAAATAGCCTTTTTGGGGTTAGAGGCGTCCCTAATGGGCCAATCGGGTCGAGTGAGGCATTAAATTGAAGGTGACGTGAAGGAGCATCTGATAGACTGGGTGTGGGCTTGAATTAGGGTAATTCTGCGCATGCGCGAAGATGATATCAAAAATATGAATCTTCAAAAATAGCCTTTTTGGGGTTAGAGGCGTCCCTAATGGACCAATCGGGTCGAGGGAGGTATCAAATTGAAGGTGACGTGAAGGAGCATCTGATGGACTGGTGTGGGTTGAACTAACAGCATTCTGCGCATGCGCAATCTTCAAAATATCCTTTTTTGGGTTAGAGGCGCCCCTAGTGGTCCAATGGAGACGAGTGAGGTATCAATGTGAAGCAAATCGAGTGAGGTCTTATTTTGAAGCTCTCGTGGAGGAGCACTTGACTGCTGCATTCAATGGTTCGTCCGTGTCAATTAGTTCGCAAGTATGCAGTCTGGCCGCCGTAGTAGAAAGGGGACATTTGGGTGCTATGTAGGGGTGTGTTTGGGTTAGAGATGAGCCAATCACGGTTCGAATGGGTCGTGTGAGTGTGTCAAAGCAGGTTCAGTGGGTAGAGTCAGAATGGTGTGTTTTTGAATGCAAGTCAAATAATCTGCGCATAAAAGAAGTTGGCTAGGACATAAAGTGGACATTTTCGGGTAGTACATGAAGGTATTTGGGATCGAGATGGGCTGTTCACGGTTCGAATGCGTCCTGGAAGGTGTCATCTTGTAGTTCTCGGGGTGTACATTCCGATTTGAGGGATGTTCGCGTCATCTGTGACGTCATCGGAGACGTCATCGGTACGAGTAGTAGCGAAAGTGGCCATTTTCGGGCAGTACATGAAGGTATTTGGGGTCGAGATGGGCTATTCACGGCTCCGAATGTGCGTCCCGAAGGTGCTACTATCATCTCTTAGTTCTTTGGTGTAAAGATTCGATTTCCGAGGATGTCCGCGTGTCATCTGGGAGACGTCATTGATGACGTCATCGGTACGAGTAGTAGCGAAAGTGGATATTTTGTGGGTGCGTGAGGGTGAGTTTGGTGTAGAGATGCACCATCCTTAGTCCGAATGCGTCGTGTGAGGTGTCATTTTGTAGCTCTCGGGTTCTACATTCCGAATTGAGGCATGTCCGAAGCATCTGTGACGTCATCGATGACGTCATCAGTAGGAGTATTAGCGAAAGTGAGCCTTTTGGGGCAGTGCAGGAAGGTATTTGGTGTAGAGATGGACCATCCGCGTTGCGAATGCGTCGTGTGGGGTGTCATGTTGTAGCTCTCGGAGTATACACCCTGATTTCAGGATATTTATAGCATCTGTGACGTCATTGATGACGTCATCGGTACGAGTAGTAGCGAAAGTGGATATTTTGTGGGTGCGTGAGGGTGAGTTTGGTGTAGAGATGCACCATCCGCTGTCCAAATGGACCACCGTGTGAGGGTGTGGCCGCATTCCTGTAGCAACGCCCACCAACACCATTCTTAATGCTTCAACGCCCTGGTGAAACAGTTCCACAGCTCTGATATTCCATGGAATTGCCGTAACACTTGAAAAGGTTAAAGATGCCCGTCAACGCCCGTCGTGTTACACCTAACACTCTGAATATAACGCCATGATATAGACCAGAGAGAGAACAACAACAGCAACAACAACACAGGATGACACATGAGAGAACAACAACAACAATAAGTTTTTTTTCATATAGTTTATTCTCCCAATGTTACATCATACCCACGCTGGGGGAGCCGCGTTGGGTATATTTACAATTCAAGAAGATTCTTGTCCAATCAGAGGCCACCATTTGCATGTTTCATATTCGTTCCTGTCCGTTAGATGTATTCTTGTCCAATCAGAAGTCTCATTTTCAGAAAGTGCCATCTGAACCGTTTATTCTAATCATCGTCGGGCAGGCCAGGATACCGTTGAGGCAACATATCCTCAGATAGTTGTTTGCGCATTCTGAGTATCTATCAGTGCGTGGGTGAATACTTTCATCCGATGGAGGTGGTGGTCAGTTTAACCACGAAGAACGCAAGATTGGTCATTATCTCCACTATCCACTTGGTGTTACAATTCAAGAAGACTCTTGTCCAATCAGAGGCCACCATTTGCATCTGTCATATTCGTTCCTGTCCGTTAGATGTATTCTTGTCCAATCAGAAGTCTTCATTTCAGAAAGTTCTATCTTCGGCCATGTTCGCTTTGAACCGTTTATTCTAATCATCATCGGGCAGCCCAGGATACCGTTGAGGCAACATATCCTCAGATAGTTGCTTGTGCATTCTGAGCATCTATCAGTGCCTGGGTGAATACATTCACCCGATGGGTTGGTCGGTCAGCTTGGTCACGAAGAACGTAACATTGGT
>JAVTVY010033118.1:0-13729 GCA_036873755.1 Hanleya hanleyi
CAAAGATAAGTGTTTCTGTGATTTTTTAGTTTGAACGGCGGCCCTTAATAAAGAACCTTTTTTTTTATCAATCATGTATTTTGCAGTGAACAAGTGAGATAGTATGCACAATAAATCTAGTTCTTCATAACTCAATATAGTTCTTCATAAATATTTTATTGTTTTCTTAGGGATTTTTTATAACACTTGTCAAAATCGTGATTCCAAACAATCTGGAGAACTGTCATGAAACAAATCCTCAGGTGGAATTTTGACATGGCTTATTCCGTTTGCAAACCTTGCAAACCACAGGTACATGTAAACCTTATTCATATCTACCAAGGTTGCTGCCGTACATATGTAAATTCTTCTTCAAACTTTAATAACATTTCCATAGAAAGTCAATTTGAATGACAATAATAGAGCAATAATTGTATACATTATGAAAAAGGTAGATTGACAGAAGAGATGTGGAAGTGGGGAGATTGATACTAAAATAACAAGTAAAAGTACTGTATCTAGTATCAAGTTTTCATATCGCGACTAAATTGAAGATATAGTTTAATTTTAAATGAAACTACATTTACGGTATATGTTTTCTATATCCTGATATCCAGTTCAGACAGATGGCCCATATAAAATCCTGTGTAACCGGAGAACAACAATAGAACCTTTGGATAGGAAGAGTGTGAACTTCAAACAGAAAATGCCATCATGTTATGAAAAGAAGACTCTGAAACAAGTGAAAGACTCTGGAATCATTGGAAACTGGGTAAGTAGGCTTTGAGGTTTTGCCAAATTTTCTTGGAATTAATTACATGTAGGGCAGAAAACCTTGCCTGAAATGTTTGTAAACTTTACATTAGCCACAAACGGTTAACTAAAATTTGATCCCTTAACTTGTAACATAATATTTCAGGAACAGTTGTAAAAACTTCAACTTATTTTATTCTCGATGGAATACATAGGATTTCATAGAATCCTTTTTTTTATACACACTTTTTAAAAAAAAAATTCTATTGCATATAAATAATATAATTGTACAGTAGATCATATAAACATCTTATTTACTTCCTCATTCGCACATTCACACAGGTCCTTATATCATTCTTGGATATTGCAAAACATCATTTTAAAAGCATAATGTGATCATCAACACGCTGATTTAGCCAGATTTCAATATAGTATGAAATAGAGCCCATTTTTGTTGAATTTATCCATCCTTAATTCTTTTTGTGCTATGTATTTTTCATTGGAGAATTGGTCTATAAATATGTTTAGGAGCGATTTGAAATTGAGTTCCATTTTTGAGAATTTATTTGTGTAAATATATCTTTTTGTCAAAAGCATCAACGTGTTGATAGCACATTGTTCTTTCCCCCAACCTAATATGATTTTTTCTTTGTTGATTTCCCCATGTAGACCCAATAGCTTTAGCCATTCTTCTAAATCTCCCCAGAGTTTTTTAACTTTTGAACATGAAATAAATATATGCTCGATAGTTTCTGCTGCACTTAAACAATAGTCACAATTATCGTTGTCTTTGATAGAGATTGTATGTAAAAAAGAATTTGTCACCAGTATCCGTTGTAATATTCTGAACTGTATATCTCTTAGTTTCGTATAGACTGTACACTCAAAGGGGGTTTTGTGTACAACTTCCCAGTTGATCTGGGACTCGAGATTTAAAATACCTTCCCATTTGTCTTCAGCACTTGCTTTCAAGTTATGTTCATAATTAAGAATATCATAGAACTTTCTACATCCCTTCCTCTGCGCTGTCAAAAGTTGAAGGTGGGAGCTAAACACCGGACTTGTTTTTTGTATACCTGAGAAATCTGTCCTTATTTTATTTTTCCATTCATTAGGTATACTCCTTAATAATTTTGTATAATCCAGAAATGTTCCTTTTATATCATATTGTGATTTCATATCAGTGAAGTTAAAAAAGTTTCCACTTGTATCTATCAAATCTCTTAGATATCGAACTTGTTTGTCATACCAGTTCTTCACAAAATAAGATGAGTGTTTAAAATTTAGGTTGAACCATAAAGGTTCATTGAATAAATCATTTGACGATGTGACCTTTAATTTTCGTTGTAACTCGTACCATGACAGAAAGGTATCTTTCCAAAAGGGGTTCGTTATGCTGTTCAAGTTGCTTTTTAACTAGTTACACACATACATATGTATATTGCTATCCAGAAGATTTTGCCATTTCCGGTTATCAAAGATTAATCTTCGGATCCACGATACTTTTAGGGACCGAATAAATGACACAAGATTAACCATTCGTAGACCGCCGTTTTTGTAGTCTTGAGTAATTTGTATCCTCTTGATTTTATCAGGCTTTCCATCCCATATAAATTTGTATAGTATAGAGTTTAAAGGATGTGTTCGCTTTAGATGGATATTTTTCCCTTCAGAGTCGCTCTCTGCCGCTCTATTGTCTCGCTCCGAGCCGGTCGGTAAATTGTGACGTAATGCTCAGGTATTCCCCAACTCTTTTTCAGAGAGGCGAGGCCAGTCTAATGGGAAATTTTGTTTCATATTCTCGTACAGTTACCATTAGTATTTTCATGAATGACTCAGATATTTACGAACAATAATCAGTTTTGATATATAAACCGACTCGAAACTGAAAAATCACTGCCAAAAGTTCAGCGAACAATAATTAAGGCAGTAACTTCAAAAACAAAAAGAAAAAAACATATTGGCACATGCATAATCACTTGGGAAGGCAAGCGTCACCACTTGTTGAGGGTCATTTCCTTAATAAAGACCTTGATATAAGACAAGTTTAACCTTATAACTTTTCAATTCAGTTACAACTTTCCGCTGCCCTAAGACGAAATACACATGTAGAAATTATATATGTGTAACATAAATTTTTTGCTCTGCTCAAATATTCAAATACTGAACAAGTTGTCTGACTGTGTGTGGAGTTGCTTGTGTGCAATTCTATTCACGAATTATAATAAAATAAGGGATTATGTGCGTCAGGGGTTCGCTGTCTTTATTTCACGTCACTTTTGCACTTTAAGTTCAAAATGAAGATAGAGGAAAAAATGAAAATATTTTTTTCAGGGATTTGGGGATTCGAACCAAAATGTTGGTTTTCTTTTAATCTATAGTCCGACACTGTAACCATTCGGCCAAGCCGCAGTTACAATTATCAACTTGAGGAATCATGTGCCGAAGGGCGGTGAACTACACACATTTAGAGCACTACAAGGGTTTTGACATATTTCAATATTATGAAAATATGACTCCTTTAACCAAAACGATTCTTCAGTATTAGTTTGGATAAACCCCACCGCATTTCGATATGTAAGACTCGTTTTGGTTAAAGGTGTCATATTTTATATACGAAGGGAATTCCCTTCAATACTATCGCCCCAAATTGCAAAAACAAACGAATGGTTATTTTCTAATGCTCGTAATATTTTTTTGGACAAATCTCTTCTCGATGAAAATTGAGAACATGAAAATTTAGTATTTTCTCTCTCAAGCTAATAACTTTTAAAGTAAACGAGAGGAAATTATATTTTCGGTTTACAAACGCAACACACTAAGGAAACAATTACGGTCAAACCGAACACCTTTTGTATAATATCATCCGGTGGATATGGCAGGGCAAGGAAGAGATGTATAAGTTTCGACAAAGCAAGAGATTTTATCACCGTTATTCTACCTAGAAGGGTCAAATTTCGTAGTTTCCATCGATGGAGTTCTTTTTTAAGGTCATTTATCTTTGAAATATAATTAATTTCCCAAACATTATGGAAATCTGTTGTAGAAAAGTGTATGCCTAATACACAGAAATCATTTACCCAATCAAGTTTGACATCCCGACATAGTTTAATATTCGATCCCGACATTGAACCTATCCATACTGCTTTCGTTTTGTCTACATTTAGTTTAAGTCCGGATAATTTATAGAACATATTTAAACAGTTAATTGCTGCTGTCAGAGATTCTTCTGAACCATCAAGGCTTAGCTGTGTATCGTCAGCATATTGACTAATTTTGAATTCAGTATGCCCAATTGTAATGCCTTTAATATTCCCATTTTTTCTAATCATTGTGCCAAGGACTTCTGCGCAAAGTAGAAAAAGATATGGTGAAATCGGGTCTCCCTGTCTACACCCACGGTTCATATCAAAGAAGGAAGAAATGTTTCCATTCTGTATGATACATGTTTTTAAACTTGTATGACACAATTTTATCCATTTTTGCAATGTTTCGCCAAAATTGAATGATTTTATCACGTTATCAAGAAAGTCCCACGATACCGAGTCGAAAGCCTTTTCAAAGTCTATTGACAAAAGCAAACCGGGTATTTCTTTTTCTTTTGTTTCGAACATGATATCATAGATGAGCCGAATGTTTTCTCCAATATATCTGCCTGAGATGAACCCCTTCTGATCTTCATTCACAAGTTTATCTAACACCGTTTTGATTCTATTTGAGATACATCCTGATATCAATTTGTAACTAACATTCAGTAAGGTGATGGGTCGCCAGTTTTGTATAAAATTTCGTGGTCTATTTGGCTTAGGAAGGCAAGTTATCACCCCCTGTCTCTGAACTAAAGAAAATTCCCCACGCTCGAAACCAGCATTGGCAGAACGTAAAGCAAAATATCCTTAAGTCTTTCCAAAAAACTTTGTAAAATTCTTTCATGAATCCGTCCAGTCCCGGGCTTTTATCATTCTTCATTTTTCTTAAAGTGTCCGTTAATTCTCTATAGGTGATGTGTCCTTCTAAGGTATCGGCTTCAGTTTTTGTTAAGTGATTCCTCTAAATTGTCTAAAAATAAATTCGTATTTTCTAGTGTTTCATTTGAATTTGAATACAAGTGTTCATAAAATAATTTTTGCTCTTGCAAGATATCCTTAGTATTGTATATATCGTCCCCTTTTGTTGTAGTTAATTTTGATATTAATTTATTCGTATAATTTCTTTTTTCTATTCCTAGAAAAAACTTTGTGGGTTTTCCCCCATTTTCTATCCATTTTAGTTTCGTTCTTTTGATCAGACCTTCGATTTTTTTCTTTTATTAATTTTTCTAATTCCAATTTAGTGTCTCTCAGTTGTTCAAGTTTGTTTTCTGCAATTGTTATAAAGTTGCCTTGTATTTCCTCTTCAAGTTGTACAATTTGTTCTTCTAATTCGGTCTCTCTTTGTATCAACTTTCTTTTTGGTTGAAGAAAATTTGATTGTTTCGCCTCTTATCTTCATCAGTAAGGTTTCTAAGAACAACTGATCATCTATACACAGCTGTACCTCTGATTTTGAAATATTTTGCAGTTTCTCTCTCGAATAAGGTATGACTGCATATTCTTCTACTGTTTCAGATATTATAGATTTAACAAGATTAAGATACTCCATTTCATTTAATAGTGAACAATTGAATTTCCAGTAGCCCCTTCCTCTTTGTGAATTAATAAATTTGCACTTTAAGGTAACCGCCGAATGATCATTCTTATAGCCTGGTATTATAGCTGCCTCAATGTCATTACTTGTTAGAAAAAAGTCTAATCTAGCCTGCTTTCTGGGATTTTTTCTTCTCCATGTATAGCGTCTGGTGTTTTCATGCAATACTCTGCACACATCAACGTAATCTTTTGTCTTCATTAGATCTAGGACGGATTCCCGGGCGTTTGGGTGATTTATATGCTTATAATTTTCGGTGTCTATTTCTGGATTCAGGACTAAATTCCAGTCACCACAGATTATCACAGATGAATTCTGTATTTCTTCGATTTTTTGTTTGACTTTATTAAAAAAGGAAGGTTTGTCAGTGTTTGGAGCATAAATACTTACTAATGTTACTGGAACGTCATGAATTTCCACATTGATAATTGTGTAATTTCCTTGGGGGTCAATATCAACGTTTATGACTTTATAATCAAAGTTTTTATTAAACAAGATGATTACCCCACGTGAGTTTGACGAGAAAGGGTTCACCCAGGCATCATTCCCCCACTCACTACATATAACGTCTTTATTTTTAGGGTCCGTGTGAGTATCTTGTAGACGGATTATAGAAAAGTTTTTCTTTTTAAAGTAGTGAAGCACATCTTTTCTGTTTTTTGGATCAGCTAACCCTTGCGTATTCATTGAAACAATATTGACAGTCTCAGTCATAGTAGTAGTATCACATATACAGGTTGATATATGCTGTCTGACATATAGAGGTTGAGAACTAAATGAAGTAAAATTGTTAACAATTCTGTAAATACCATTTGAATGATGCATATATGAGTCACGCAAAACAGGACCTATTCCTAGCACATTATAACACACACATACTATAATCATCCTCTCAATCACACACAAGAAGAAAAATAAATGACAAAAAGACAGTCTCACAGGCGTTTTTCTCTCCCGACTGGGATGCGTTCAATTAATAATAGTAGTTTATATAATATTTATAACTTAAACACTCCTTTTTTTTAACTAATTCACAGGTTACCTATGTACACGTAAACCACTATATGCGAAAATAGACAGAGAGGAAAAAGTCAGAATGGTTGATTTGTCTCACCACTATGTACAAATATCTTCAGTAATATGTTAAGTATATATCGACCGTAATAAAGAAACTTGGGTTAAATGATCTTTAAATCTAAATATACATTTTTTGAACTTTAGTAATACGACCCCGACATATTGGGCATCTAAGGGCGTTGTTTTCGTTTGCTGGATGGATATTGTTTCGTACGAAGTTATGCAGACATATCTCACAAAAGGGCACATTCCTGCATGGCTGTAACACTACAGTTACCTTATTTACCATACAAATACAACAACATCCCCAGATGTTATCATTGGGTCGGGGAACATCAGACCTCGACCAGCAAACAATTCTACGCAAGATTCTTCATAATATTGCCACTCTCCGTCTCATATAATCCCCTAACATCATGCTCAACACGGGCTAGAAAGAATCAAAGAATGAACTGAGATTTCAAGATGTGCTTTCTTGTTATTTTTCATGTTCTACGAAGTTAGCCACGCCAGAAGTAGATATTTCACTGACTAAATATAAAAAGACAGACACGAGCCTGCTCGTGTATACACACGAATTTGGTCTACTGGGAGAGAAATACAGAACACATCAGGCTATTTATACAGATGGTTCTAAAGCTGGCGAGAGAGTAGCATGTGCTACTATCTTTAGTTTCAAAACTAAAACGTATCGTCTGCCAGGTAAAAGTTCCATATTTACTGCAGAAACAGAAGCTCTATTATCAGCTTTAGAAGGTATTGGATCCATTAGAAGAAAAAATATGTCATATTCTCAGATTCACTATCATGCCTTAAAGCAATTAAAAGTGGAAATTCAACTCATCCCACCATCTTGAAAATTCTACAATTATATGACACCAGATTTGATCAACAGATAGATATTGTGTTTTGTTGGGTGCCTAGTCACGTTGACATCAAAGGCAATACTGAAGCTGATAGATTGACGAGGGCAGCTCTAGATGAAGGGAGTTGATCCTGTTGGAATACCATACAGCGAGTTCAGATCATCTATCTGCGCTTAAGTTAGAAAGCTGTTTCAATCTTTATGAGATACTATGGATAATAAAAAACTTCACGAGTTCAAAAAAACGGTTGGTTATACGCATCTGAACAGTCAGAAACGTTTCGATCAGGCCATGATTAGACGATGTAGGATCGGTCATACACGATTTACTAAAACAGGACCCGGTCCCAAGGTGTATTCCATGTCGTGAAGATCTCACGGTGAAGCATAGACAGCATAGATTTTAAGATTGTAAGAGATACTTTTTATCGAGCAGCTGCGCTGGAAGATCTTTTTATCCGAGTAAAAGAGGATTGTATTTTAGATTATTTGAGAGATATAGGTTTGTTGTACAAATTTTAATGTTTGTACCTGTTTTAACTCATTAGTTTACTGAGTTGTTGAACTGAATACTTGGAATTTTGTTTGATAGTCACTATATAGCTGAAATATTGCTGAATGCGACGTTAAACCTTAATTCTCTCTCTCTCTAGCATCCTCTTCATTGTCATCACTGCTAATTCCGTTGTGGGGAAGTGTGCCATCAATTTCATGAAGCTTAAAGGCTCCAGAATTAATGGAGCCAAATAGATCTATACCGAGGTTTTGATCCAATAAGTCATTTCCACCTGATGGACATGTAGCCATTCGATCCAAATGTTTGCTCTCTGTGTATCTTCCAAGCTGACTCTCTCTTCCATCTAACTGATCTTTACTCGCTCTTCCATCTGACTGATATTTACTATCTCTTCCTTCTAGTTGATCGTTTCTCTCTCTTCCATATACATGATCTATAATCTCTCTTCCATCTGGCATATCTCTACTCTCTTCCGTCCAGCTGATCGTTACTCTCTCTTCCATCTGGCTGATCTTTATTATCTCTGCCATCTAGCTGATATTTACTCTCTCTTCCATCCAGCTGATATCGAGGTGGGCATGTACATAGTGAAGATATATAGCCGTACGTTGTAGACTAACCTCCTTCAGAATACAGGTTTTGCGCTACTTTGGCGTTTAGAAAGTTTGATAGACCACTGAGCCTAAACTCCTAGTCTTACAGAATGCTAATACGATTGATATATACCACGTATTGAAAGACACTGTTGGATCAGGCCCTTCAGCTTAGTGCAGCATGGTCTACCATACCATGTTTGTCTGGCACAGGAGGTAGATTAAAGTGCCAAACAAATTAGGCTCTTTGACGATCCATTTGGATCACCAGTGTCTGTAGAGCCTAATTTTCGAAATTCAATTTTTTTATAGTTTTGGTTAGGTTTTTGTAAGGGTATGTTTGTCTGGGTAATCTTCGCCGTTTGACCAATAAGGTTAGTTGCGACTTAAACAACCAACTGTTGTATCAGGACGGTCAGAGTGAAAGAAGATTGTATTTTAGATTATTTGAGAGAGATTGGCTTGTTGTTCAGATTTTAATGTTTGTTCGCAATAGTTTATCGAGTTGAATTGAATTCTTAGAATTTTGTTTGATCTTCGCTGTATAGCTGAAATATTGCTGAATGCGCCGTTAAAACTTAATTCTCTCTCCCTCTTCAAACGCACTCTTCCTACTATTTTAGTTGTAGGTATGAGACTTCCTATATGGTATACCGGTCAAGTAAAAACGTGTTATACTTGTGAATCAGAAGATCACACGAACTCGAGGTGTCTCTTGAAATATAAATGCCAAGGACACTTAAAAAAACCTATCCGTAGGCCAAAAAGGTTCTTGAAGATACCGTAGCTAACAATGGAAAAGACGATTCCTCAGGTCCTCGCCCTGTTCCGCCCGCAGAAGTTCGAAAAGGACTTTACGCCGAGGCTGTCCAGCGGAATAAAACATCTGTCAGTTAGAGAGCTTCAAAGTAAAGCTCGAAACTTATGGAAGACTGTAGGCCCTCATGGCAAGGCCACCAAACGTCACGAGGAGAGTCTCCGCCGCGAGAAACGAGAACACCATAAAAGAGAACGAGATAACCTCAAACGACTACGAATCTCTTTGACGAGATGGAGGAAGATTGTGGTTCGGAGGATGAGGTTGTCAGTGCAGTGGTGTGAATGCCGAGACAGATGATCAGATTTCTGCTGTTGATCAGACTGAAAGTGTTGACATCGTATGGACTCCGGGAGATGTTGAATTGAAGGGTGACAACTTACCGGATACTGGTCGTGTGTCGGGTTAGGATGCACCTGTGCAGTCTGTGGATTGCTTCATTAATCATATTCACTGTGGTGTAGATGTAAACTTTACACCAAACGAGGAAGTGATGGAGTTCACAGAAAAAGAAAGTAGTCAACAGTCTTGTAGTAATAAAGCTACCTCGAATCAGAAAAAGAAGGAAAAAGAGAATAACATAGATATCGAATCCGCCAAAGTGCCTAAAATAGTGGATGCTACTCCCACTCCTACCAACGATTCGCCCATGCTTTCAGATGAGGAGAATCATGAGTGTAATGATCGTCCTTTAAAAGGCGACACTTCTTTGAACCAAAGGTCGAAGGACTTGTTGGGACAAGAGAGAGAGAAAGAAGTTTATAAGAAGGAAAAAAAAAGATGAGAGAACAAATGAAAAAAAATAAGAAAGGTCAAAAAGAATTACCCAAAATAAAACGTACATAATGGCTAAGCTAACCTTATATATCTTGGCTTGGGCAGTTTTGTGTTTTATTTCTATATACAGACTAAAGATGGCTCAGCCACCAACTATCATTCAGTGGAATTGCAGAGGAGTTTGGCCAAATTTAAATGAACTCCAATTATTAACTCAAGATTATGAACCATCAGCTTTTTGTCTCAACGAGACCTTTCTGAAGAAAGCAGATAAAGATAAATTTAAATTTCGCCAATACACACCTTATCATTCCTACGCTTTAGACGAAAATGGAAAAGCTACAGGCCGCTCTTCAATATTGGTTAAAATGGGTCTTCTACACAGTCCTGCTGATTTAGTGACAGATTTTCAAGCTGTAGCAGTTAGTATTACCTTGGATTCTGTTTTCGCATTATGCACAGTTTACATACCTTCTTCTGGTAGTCTCTGGCTTAATGAACTTCAAGATCTTTACGATCAGCTCCCGAAACCTTGTTTAATGATGGGTGATTTTAACGGCCGTAATGTCCTCTGGGATAATGAAGACAATTGTAAAGGTAAAATTCTTGAAAATTTTATATCAAATAATTCTTTGTGTATTTTTAATGATGGTTCTTATACCCACTCAGCTCATGGAACCTATTCAGCATTAGATATTTCACTTTGCGACCTGCCTCTTCTTGAAGAATTTTTCCGATCTGTTCATGATGACCTTTGTGGAAGTGATCGCTTTCCCACTATCCTAAAAGCTGTTCATTCAGCTGATGACCCTCATTCCACAAGGTTTAATTTCAAGAAAGCAAACTGGCCCGAGTTTGAAAGGCTTTGTTCACATAAACTACAAGGAATCTCGTTCTCTGATGTTCCAGATCCTATACAGTTATTCTCAGGTATGCTGATAGAAATTGCCAACCAAACCATTCCCACATCTTCAGGAGTTGCACATAATAAGAAAACTTGGTTTAATGATGACTGCAAAGAAGCAAGGAAAAGTAGGAAGAAGGCTGAACGATATTTCCACCGACAACCTAATCCTGAAAATCTGGAAAATCTCAGAGTTACAAGAGCTAAAGAACCATGAAACAGAATAAACGTGATTCTTGGAGAAATTATGTTTCTAAGATAAATACTCATACTCCTATAACAAAAGTTTGGAATATGATCCAAAGAATAAAAGGTAAAAGCTCCAAGTCCAGCGTTCATCATCTCAACGATGGAAACCAGGTGATTACTGACAGAGTAGAAATTGCAAATAAATTAGGCGAAGCAAAGGCCAAAAACTCTTCGTCAGGAAATTATGTATCTAAATTTCAAAGTTTCCAAAAAAGAGAAGAGAAAAATGAAATTGAATTCCACTCCAGTAACCACGAAGGCTATAACGCTATGTTTACAATTGACAAGCTTCATGCTTCTCTCACAAAAGCTAATGATTCTGCTGCAGGCCCCGATAATATTTATTATCAACTTTTGAAACATCTACCGGAATCGGGGGCCCGGATGTAGAGAGATTGGGAGTCGGACGTGTTTTCACTTCGCTCCGAGAAATTTGTCTATTTCTGCGTATTTCAGCTGATATTAGCTCTGATTTCTGTGTAATATATTTTGTGAATACTTTTGACAAATACCTGTGGTGAAAGTTTAGGATTATTTCTCAGTTTTTTGCTGTTCAGGGCGGTTTTCTGACTTAGTCATTTTGGCCTGGTTTGGGAAGGCAGAGACCCGCCATTACTACCGTTTCGGTCTTTGTGACCGAGAGGGTCGGTGGGTTTTTTTCTGTCTCCCTCGCCTCTGTTTGTTCGAGGTCTGTAAATATTTCGTATTTTTGTTGCTGTATATATATTAACCTCGTTGGCTTGACAAAGTTTATAGTTGGTTCGTTTTTCGTTCAGTTTGGCTTAAGTTGATTTACACATATCTGCGTATATCAACTGGGTTAAATACATGTACATATTAGTGTATGCTGAAGGTTAGCCCTCAGAGTACACGTTTGAGCGAGTCTTTTGTTCTCTGTTCTTTTGTTCCTCGGTATCACCTAGCAACGGGCCTGGTTTAGAACTGGGCTATTGTTCGGCCGGGACAAGGTTCAGAGAGAGTGTATTGTTGTATAGTTTTCACATTTATCTTCAGAGTGGGGCTCCCTCAGGGGGGTAGGCGATGTTTACTCTGAGGGGAGGCACACTACTGAGGTTTGTGTGTGTCACTATTAATAGTTTGTATTAAGATTCCCTTGTGGACTTTGATTTTTTTTTTGTCACTATGGCATTTAGCAAGTTTAATAGGTCACTGAGCCTAAAACTTCACGGTCTAGAGAGAGCAGATCCGGCTGATATATATCACGCATTAAAAGACACTGTTGGATCAGGACCGAAAATTCTTAAAGGTCTAGTACAGGTATCAAATACCTTGTGGAACCTCACAGTAGCAAATGAGAATACCAAAGCTCGCCTAGTGCTGGAAGGTATTCACGTTGGAGATCAATTTGGCTATTTTGAGGAAATTGATCCAGGGAAATTGCTGGTAAAAATGAAAGGACCATGCGATTTCCCAGATTCTGAGATCAAAAGTGCTTTTGAGTTTTATGGACATGTTCTTTCTTTACAAAAGGAGTTCTACTCGTTTGATAGACAGTTTGAAACGGGAGTTAGAAGAATTTGGATGACGAAATTCAAGCGTGATCTTCCTTCTTCTATTTTGATTGGAGGTATGAGACTTCCTCTATGGTATAACGGTCAAGTAAAACATGTTATACTTGTGGTTCAGAAGATCACATGAACTGGAAGTGTCCCTTGAAAAATAAATGCCTGATCTGTCATCAGGAAGGACACTTTAAAAAAACCTGTCCAAAAGCCAAACAGGTTTCTGGAGATACCGAAACTAACGACGGAAAGCGTGGTTCCTCTGGTCTTCGCTCTGCTCCGCCCGCAGAAGTCCGAAGAGGACTTAGCGCTATAGACCTAAGCCTATGGAAGATTGTAGGCCCTGACGGCAAACCTGTCAAACGTCATCAGGAGATAGCTGCCGCCGAGAGCAATGAGAAAACCCCAAACCGCTACGAGTGTCTCGATGACGCGATGGATGAAGGTTGTAATTCGAAAGATGAAGATAGTGAGGTTTGCGATGATGAAGATGATAGTGAGAGTGAGGTTTGCGATGATGTAAAAGTCAAGGCAGGTGATCAGAAGCCAGGTGATCAGAAGTCGATTTCTGATCAAACTGAAAGTGTTGATGTAGTAGTAAGTCCGGAAGTTGAATTGAAAGGTGACAACTTACCGGATACTGGTAGTGTTTCGCGTCAGGATGCACTTGTGCAGTCTGCAGATTTCTTCACCAATCCTATTCACTCCGGTGTAGATGTAAACTTTACACCCAACGAGGAAGTACTGAAGGAGTTCACGGAAAGAGAAAGTAGTGAAGAGTCTCGTAGTAATGAAGCTACCTCGAATCGGAAAAAGAAGAAGAAAAAGAATACCATAGATATCGAATCCGACAAAGAGCCTAAAATAGTCGATGCTACCCCCCCTCCTACCAACGATACACACATGCTTTCCGATGAGGAGTATCAGGATTGTAGTGATCGTCCGGAGTCTCAGAAGTGTACTGATCGTCCGTTAAAAGGCGAGACTTC
>JAVTVY010033119.1:0-15058 GCA_036873755.1 Hanleya hanleyi
AGTGAAGTGTCACTGTTATAATTAGAAACAAAAATACGGATGTTTGCATGGTTTTGATCAGAAGGGGTAGATTAATGTAAATAAGTAGGACTAATAGATAATTAGCTTACCATAATACTGCGGAAATGAGTTTTGGAAAGGGAAATTTAACAGACAAAAATAACAGTAGCCAAGCCCAAGCTAAGGCAATCTGTTTAATTGTTCCAGTGCCTCGGAAACTAATTTTTTTATCCTAATATTGAAGCACTTCTATTTAAAATTTTGATTTCATTTTTTCACCAAATGTTAGAGGAAATAGTGAATATTTGAATGAAGAAATACAAAAAATTGGCCAATTTTGACCGTCTAAGGGGACAGCTATCCTTAATTGATGAGAATATACTCTCTAAATATACACGTCTACTCTTCTATTTAGCTCACAATGAAATCAAGTAATCATTTGATCTTGGAAATATAGATCAAGGTCCGTCATATTCAACAATTTTCTGGTCTATTCTAACTTAATTGCATATGGAACATAAACATCTGTTTGGTATGCCATCTACACATATAAGTGGAAGATAGTAAATTCGGCATTGTTCTATAACTTTTGTGTGGGTTTGTTTACCGTATTTACACAGGCCTACGTATTTTCCATAACTGAATCAACCCGCAGGTTGGATCAACTACTGGATTATAAAAGCGACTGAAATCAATTATCGAGGAACTACGTTGCAGACTCCACTCGTTCCCCATCATCGTCATGAAACTTTAATGGTACATTGAAATCCACATTACGTTATATGGTTCATCGCAAATTTAAGCCAACCATATCATTATAAATTTTAATATTTCATGCATATCACCAAATAACCGTCTTGACCAACAGAGTGATGGTGTAAGCTCTATAACTCAAACAGAAAAGTATATACCATGAACATGTATGTCAATATAGTTATCTCTATATCTGAAAACTCTCACGAGACAAGAAATAATGAGTAATGGCGACCATGCGAGGTCTTCCGATATTTTGTATTACATGTATTATACACCTATATCATTTTCCAACACCAGCAGATGTCAAAAAACAATGCAGCTAAATGCATGATACGATCTGTCAGTGATTGCCATTTGGCCTAACCACGGAGCCTACAAGACTTCATGGCCTAACTGGAGTAGAAATTGTTCCACTATTTAGATTTATACTTCATTTCAGCCCCAAAGTTTATGATAAATGTTATTTAGATTGTACGGTTTTGTTTGGGCTCGTTCTGGGGCGCGGAGAAGGGACTCATAAGCTCGTCCCTGTTCTTGCGTCTTGAACTCGTCCATGGAATACCGTACATATCCAATAACCGATTACAAACAACTCCCATTTATTGGGAGCTTGTCCGGGAACGAAACACAGACAGGTCTACACGAAGAGAATTGCAATGTTTCATCTTGATATCAAAATACTTCTATGGACAATTTTATGACAGTATTAACAACCATTCTAGTATGTGTAAGCGAGCAAGTGTACATGTATATGTGTGCTACTAAAACTTCATACAGGTACCACACGATCTCCGTTAGCTATTTGCAGTAAACGTTTATGTATAGGGGCGATGTAACAACTACTGTAGTGACACAATTGACGCGATTGGGGCAATTGTTTCATTAGTAATTGTGAATTCGTCAGGTAATTTCCTAGTCGAGCCACTAGTGGTTGACTTTACCTGTATCGGGGAGGGGGGGGGGGGCATCACTTTTGGTATTTCAATAGGCTATATGTACATAAAAAAATACAATATTGGTTACAGGAGATGGAATTCCAACGTTCATTCCTGGACGGCATTGTTTTACTTTTCAAAATGAATTGTTTCATTACCATAGATACATTCCCGGATCAGTTTTCAAATTTAAAGTTGTTTGGTTGAACAATACAGAATAAGAACTGTTTTTCTTCCAATATGGTACATGTATATGGGAAAACACAATGTTGGTGTTTCATTAGGTTACATGAAACACAATATTGGTGTTTCATATAGGTTACATGTAACACAATATTGGCTATATCGGATAGAATTCTACCATTAATTCCTGACACACATTGTTTTACATTCCAAACACTGAATTGTTTCATAAACATATTACATGAAATTATGGATTAGATTGTCAGATTTCAAATAGATTGGTTCTAATATTACATGTTTGTAAGATAATACAGTATTTTGTCGGCGGGCAGGACATTTTTTTTTTGCTCTGAGACGGGCTACCACAGTTTTCAGTTCTAAAAAGGGGAAGGGACCTTTTCTGTGAAGTCATATGACGCAGTCAGTATGTCGGCACCTCTTCCCACTTCCCTTATATGTGTTGTAATCTTTGAGGTAGAGTGAGTGAATGTATGAGGACAGGGAACTCTGTTGTTCTTGAAAAGTCTTTATCGATAGATTGAATTTCCTGCTCCTCTGAACTGTCGACAGAGTATCTCTCTAATGGTAGGCCATGTGATATCTGACAAAGGGAATTTTTCTCTAAGAGAAACTCAGTATGAAACGCGAGTATCTATAGTTGATCACCGGGGCTCATTTACTTCCCAAACTAGTAGATCAGTAGTGATTTATTATCCTAAGTTTATCTTAAGTGGTTGAAAGAGTTGAAGTGTCTGAAAGAGCATGATTATAACATCATTTCAAGGCACAAAACAGTTGTGTTATTAAAAATTTCAAATAGAACAATCCCCCCAAAATTGTTTCAACTTTCCTAGGAAATCCCTTAAAAGGTAGCAAAAAAGGCTTGTTTGGCACAATTTCCACAAAAATGAGCGATTTCGATAAAATATATTGTCTTGTGTTCTCCATTCCGGTGGCAAGTTGAAATAGGAGAAAAAACTGAGCCTAAGCCTGCCAGTTTTTTGTCAAATGTTCTTGTCGTACGCCCAGACAAAGAGCATATAGGCCTACCTGAGACTGTGCCAAATTTACTCCCTCATCCCGGTAACAGTGACCATGAACTCTGCCGTCGATCCGTATGAGCTCGTTTGAAGGAACCGACCATACTGAAAAGGATGATAGTACAGATATAGGCTTCTGAGAAGGGAAAACGAATTATGAGGTAGTAGCAAAAAATGAGTCGTCTACCCTATTATGAAATTAGAGCCGGGGCGATTCTTACGCAGATGTGGAGAGAGCCCTGGGGTCAGAAGGTCAAAGGTCACTGTGACTACTAAAATCAGGAAATCCTTGTCCACACTATAACTCCAGAGTTGATCAATATTAGGTGGAGACGCTGTGTTGTGTACCAAAATTAAGATCAAACGATCAAAGGTTAATGTCACTGTAGCACATAAAATCATTGAAATCTGTCTGTGCTATACCTTCACATAGTATAGGTGTGGATTGTGATCAAACTGAATATAAATCTCAAGCTTAATGCAAACAAGAAGCCTATTAGGTGAAAAGTTCAAAGGTCCAGGACACTGTGGCTCCCCTAAACAGGAAAGCATTTCATGCTATACCCCAGTTTAGGGATGTGCATTGTGATCAAACTCTATGTGCATTGTGATCAAAGCCTATATTCATTCTGAGGTTTGTCTGTCTGTCTGTCTGGCTGGCTGTCTGGCCGTCTTTCCGTCTCTCTAATTTTTTGTGTCTGTGTGGTATCTTTAGTATCATTTCATGGATTGGTACCAAACTTTATACCGGTACCTCATCCATAGAGCAAAATAATAACTCATTCAGGGGTATACAGGTCAAGGTCACTGCGGCCAGAACACCAGAAAATAATTGAAATTTAGATTATCCGCTATAACACCAATTCAAGGCTGTGGAATGTGACCAAATTTCAGATATACCACAGAATCATGAGTAGAATGTAATATGAGAGTTCTGAAACAGGGAAGCCGGGGAAGCCGATGACGTCATAATGGCGATATCTCGGGAACTAAGACGGATAGAGACTCGCGGCTTACGGCGTCGTATTTCTCTCGAATAGATGCGCGATAAATGTCCTACACAATTTTATCGCCCGACGGTAACTTTCGCCGCAATTAGACGATAATCGGTGTCACGTGATTCAACGATTTCTCTCGAAATAAGCGACATACGGGCTCCCGGTTTGCGGCGTTGTATTCCTCGTGTAGGGGTCTACCGTAAAGCTTCTATACGAATTTATCGTATCTCCGTAAGTTTCGCCTCTATTCGGCGTCGGAATACGCTTCGTTTACTTACTTAACCGGACGCGGAATACGTCCACGCGAAAATTAGGTCGACCGTCACATGGTCAACTGATAAAATGACCAATGCGTATATAAAGACTTCTCATGCGCTTCTCACTTTATTCTACGACTGTCGCACCTGTAAAAGCCAATATGTATCGACTAATGAGTAATCTGTACGTTCAAGTGAGGGCTGAAGGAAATTCTCCTCAAGTAACATTTCAACGTATACGACATAATGGGCATATTATAAAACCTTATGGTGTTGCCATACGACTGACGAGAGATGGGTGGTTTTCATTCAAACAATTCCTGCCTAAAGTGGATAGAATGATTCAGGTTAAAGAGACGGTTGAAACTCCATTCAAGCTACAAGACAATATATATATTAGCACTGCAGCATACGAAGGGGAATGGTTCGTCCGCATAAGAGAGTGGTTCCTAAAATCACCACCCAGCGAGTTGAAACCAGGTCGGAACGGACACACGCTGAACATGCAAGGCTGGGATATGTTGAAAAAAACTCATTCCTATCATTGAGACCAACGTGATTGAAATAGAACAGTGTCCCGTCAGCAACGAATTCAACAAGTCTATCACAGGACCAATTCTCCCACCAAAACCAGTTGGATCTGCCGCGAGTGATCTACCGAGCGAGAATTTGGTGAATGATAATGGTGGATATTCATACGATGAAGCGGACGACGTCTCTATATGCGACATTTTACACCGCAACCAAATGGAACAGTTGCATTGTGACACGTGCAATCCTATGGGGGCGGGATTACTTCAATGTGAACATTAGAAGAAAGACTAAACCGTTGTATAAACTGTGGGTCCGCCATACCTCGGCAAACACCTCTTGGCGACATTCTATGTTGTTATACCTATATTATAGCTCTATGAGAGAAATTGTTGCATTCCTTTAGAAACCGTTGAACGCATCATGTCGGCAGAAGACAATTTTGACTATGTAGATATGTGGATAAAATTTTATCGAGACCAGAGTAGGGCTCACCTAAAGGAGGAAATTTGTGTGATTGGGGGGCAGAGAGTGCATTCACCTCCAAAATCTCTTAATATTGCACAAGGCAATAGTACGGTGAACTCGAATAACAAATTACGTACAAGAGAAATGACAGTTGAACTAATTTCACCGGCACAGCGAGTTGTAGAGCAGGCTAAAGCAGAACTCCGTAGACAGCGTCACAAAGTAAGCGTGCAAGCGCCAGTAAAGGGAACGCGGAAAGAGGAGGAGGAGGAAGAGAAGGAGGAGGAGGAGGAGGAAAGGAGGAAGAGCATATACCGTATAGTATAAAATATACAGAGAAGTAATATTAGAATTAATCTACGTTTTGGCAGAGAAGAGTCAACATGACAAACAAGTGTACGGTGTGTCAGAAAACATTCTCGCGTCCAGATAACCTGATGAGACATCAACTTATATACCAACAGGAGACTCAACCGATAAAAGCAGAACATCCGTATAAACGTACTCTCGAAACTTCATCTATGGCTCTTTCAAGAGCATCACAACATCCATTTACTATGATCGTCAGCGGCCCGACTGGTTGTGGGAAGACATCATGGGTAATGAATTTTTTGGAATCTGCTAATATCCATCCCTCTCCAACACGCATCGTATGGTGCTACAGTCAATGGCAGTCAGCCTATGAATCTACGAGTCTGAAAAATGTAAACTTCCTCCCCGGCATACCCCATGACATAGGCGAAGAGTATTATTTCCACCCCGGCCAAACCAACGTTATTGTTCTGGACGATTTGATGGGTGAGGTAAAGCGCGAAGAAAAAGTTGCCGACCTATTCACCAAAGGGTCGCATCGCAGAAATTTGTCCGTAATTTATCTGACTCAGAATCTCTTCCCTCGAGGCAAGACATTCCGAGATATCACGCTGAACTGCCAGTATTTCGTTCTATTCAATAATCCTATTGATAGACAGCAAATTAGCGCGTTCGGGAGACGGATCTTTCCTCGGGATACGACACATTTCATGGCAAAATTTCGCGAAGTCACATCTCGTCCGTACGGATATCTGTTCATCGATTTAAAACCCCATACAGCGGAAAATGACAGACTGTCTACCAATGTCATATCAGGCGATGAGGAACTCGTGAAAGAGGAAGAACAACTGCCACCTCGTCCAGCTCAAATTCATAATCCATCAACTCAAATTCAGCGCATACCATCTCACGATCCGACATTCTCCGCTAAGAGGAATGAACAAGTGGGAGAGGGATCATATACGAAGACGGATCTACCGTGGTTCAAACGGAATGAAAATGATGACGAGTCCCAGCAGAGGCAAATGATCCATAGAAGCGGGAATGAAATGGAACGACGAAAGAGAAAATACCATTCAGACGACGAACTCAACCATTCTGGGGAAATAGATCTACCTACCCACTTGCGGAAACGGGTAAAATATAACGTGTGGAAAAACATGTTCGGTAAACCTATCGCGAGAGATTGTAGGGTTGACATTGACGAGAGAAAACAGCGATATACAAGCCAAGGTTACGACGAGGATGAGTCTGGTGCAAATGCTACGGAGGATTATACTCCAACGATGATGAAGACTTTACGTCAAAAATACTGCAATCTCCTCGTGAACATGCAAAAGCTACAAACCGATTATATTCATAACGAGATCTTGAAAACAACGAGGCGTCTGCAAACGATGTACGACATAGACTACGAGGAAGCACTCAGACAGACGATTAAGATGCGGAAATGCTTATTCGATAAGTTGATCGATGACGGTGATAGCGAGGACTCCGAATAAAGACCCAAGTGGAAATATTCGTACATAAACATTGAATGGAAGGCTAGATGTCGAAATGATACCCGCAGTGGGGATGTATTTTATATAAGCAGTTTTCGCTCATTATTTGTGCAGTGAGTTGATGAATAAAGCGATTATATAGTAATCTTCGTATTGCTTTGTCTCTATTTTATACCAGTCATATAATTCCTCCTCCACCACCACACACACACACACACACGCAAACACACATCCTCCTCCTCCTCATTCCTTCTACACACACACCACACACACACACACACACATCCTCCCCCTCCACCACCACCGCACACCCACATATACACACACACACATCCTCCACCACCACCACCACCACCACCACACTCCTCCTCCTCCACCACCACGCTCCTCATTCCTCCTCCTCCTCTTCCTCTTCCTCCTCCTCCTCCTCCTCCTTCTCTTCCTCCTCCTCCTCTTTCCGCGTTCCCTTTACTGGCGCTTGCACGCTTACTTTGTGACGCTGTCTACGGAGTTCTGCTTTAGCCTGCTCTACAACTCGCTGTGCCGGTGAAATTAGTTCAACTGTCATTTCTCTTGTACGTAATTTGTTATTCGAGTTCACCGTACTATTGCCTTGTGCAATATTAAGAGATTTTGGAGGTGAATGCACTCTCTGCCCCCCAATCACACAAATTTCCTCCTTTAGGTGAGCCCTACTCTGGTCTCGATAAAATTTTATCCACATATCTACATAGTCAAAATTGTCTTCTGCCGACATGATGCGTTCAACGGTTTCTAAAGGAATGCAACAATTTCTCTCATAGAGTTATAATATAGGTATAACAACATAGAATGTCGCCAAGAGGTGTTTGCCGAGGTATGGCGGACCCACAGTTTATACAACGGTTTAGTCTTTCTTCTAATGTTCACATTGTTCGAGTTTTCACCAGTGAAGTAATCCCGCCCCCATAGGATTGCACGTGTCACAATGCAACTGTTCCATTTGGTTGCGGTGTAAAATGTCGCATATAGAGACGTCGTCCGCTTCATCGTATGAATACCCACCATTATCATTCACCAAATTCTCGCTCGGTAGATCACTCGCGGCAGATCCAACTGGTTTTGGTGGGAGAATTGGTCCTGTGATAGACTTGTTGAATTCGTTGCTGACGGGACACTGTTCTATTTCAATCACGTTGGTCTCAATGATAGGAATGAGTTTTTTTCAACATATCCCAGCCTTGCATGTTCAGCGTGTGTCCGTTCCGACCTGGTTTCAACTCGCTGGGTGGTGATTTTAGGAACCACTCTCTTATGCGGACGAACCATTCCCCTTCGTATGCTGCAGTGCTAATATATATATTGTCTTGTAGCTTGAATGGAGTTTCAACCGTCTCTTTAACCTGAATCATTCTATCCACTCTAGGCAGGAATTGTTTGAATGAAAACCACCCATCTCTCGTCAGTCGTATGGCAACACCATAAGGTTTTATAATATGCCCATTATGTCGTATACGTTGAAATGTTACTTGAGGAGAATTTCCTTCAGCCCTCACTTGAACGTACAGATTACTCATTGGTCGATACATATTGGCTTTTACAGGTGCGACAGTCGTAGAATAAAGTGAGAAGCGCATGAGAAGTCTTTATATACGCATTGGTCATTTTATCAGTTGACCATGTGACGGTCGACCCAATTTTCGCGTGGACGTATTCCGCGTCCGGTTAAGTAAGTAAACGAAGCGTATTCCGACGCCGAATAGAGGCGAAACTTACGGAGATACGATAAATTCGTATAGAAGCTTTACGGTAGACCCCTACACGAGGAATACAACGCCGCAAACCGGGAGCCCGTATGTCGCTTATTTCGAGAGAAATCGTTGAATCACGTGACACCGATTATCGTCTAATTGCGGCGAAAGTTACCGTCGGGCGATAAAATTGTGTAGGACATTTATCGCGCATCTATTCGAGAGAAATACGACGCCGTAAGCCGCGAGTCTCTATCATTCTTAGTTCCCGAGATATCGCCATTATGATATCATCGGCTTCCCCGGCTTCCCTGTTTCAGAACTCTCATATTACATTCTACTATCATGGTGAAAAAAACATTGATTTGTTGTGGATTGTTGCGCTCCAAAATTATGCCTAGTTCTGCAAATTCACTCCATGTCTACTTTGCCACAAATACTTTGGGATTTCTCGACTCTCTATTATACTACAATCCCTCATCAGGACAATTTAAGTTCATTAATAGTGTCTGTGTTCAAGAAAACTGATCGCAGATATGTTAATGTCAGAAGCCATAAAACATTCTGTAGCTCTATTACATACAGGGCTATCATTCATGGGATGTTTCTTTGTTTACAGCGTTGCTTGAATTTCTCATTAAAAATATCTATGTGAAATTTTGGAGCACAATATATCAACAGCATATAGGTATTCCAATGGGTACTAATTGTGCTCCAATGTTGGCTGACCTATATCTGTTCTCATATGAATATGACTATATGCAGGCGCTTTTAAAAACCGATCAAAGTCCGTTCCTTCTCATTCACCAGACGCTATATAGACGATCTTCTCGCTGTGGATAATCGCTATGTAAATGACGCAGTGAAGGATATATATCCACCTTCACTGGACTTCCAGGAAACTACAGATAGCCCTACCGGCAAATCATATTTAAACCTATATCTCTATAAAAATAAAGCGGGCCTTTTCTCTCGTCGACTTTATGACAAAAGAGATGATTACAATTTCGACATCGTAAACTATCCCTTTCTTGACAATAATATTCCAGCGGGACCTGCATATGGCGTATACATATCTCGCCTAGTAGCATTTGCTAGATCCTGTGTTGAATGTGACGATTTTAATCAACGTCACAAAACATTATTGCAGAAACTTATAAACTAGGGCTATACCACCAAGCGCCTTCACTCAAAGTGTCTCAGATTTGGTGATACATACCGCATGCTGATAGCAAAATATGAGCGTAGTGTGCAAGATCTATGGCGTTACTTTTCGTAACCTGTGTCTAATTCCGCTTAACCCGGAGCTAGGGCCGTATGAACCCATGTACTTCAACATCGTCATGGTGCTCATATGAACAGTCACACTCAAAGCGTGACTGAGATACATCATTCTCTAGATGACGAATTTACAACGAATATCATATGGATTAAGAATACTGATCAGCGAAACGGATTTGATATTTTTGGAACATCGTGATATCTTACCGCCATCATTGAAAATTGTTGACCGCTTCTGTCTTGCAGGAAATTAGCCTATGTTTATATATATACTATGATTGTCTCTTTGCGGTTGGCGCTAATGCTGTTATATGGCATATGGAAAAGGTTTTTGGATTATGGACGCGGATATTCTTTAATGGACGACGGCGGAATTATGAATGACGGACCAGACGGGATATCATTCCATAAAAACTGGTTGAATGTTATGTAAGCGTATCTTGAAGACAACTTTGGCTTTTGTTGGTATCTTGGAGACAACATTGGCTTTTGTTGGAATTGCTCGGTGGAGCCTGTCCGGGAAGAAAATACAAAATGTCAGAATATCTCTGTGGACAATAGTCATCGATCGGCATAAATCTCGTCGTTGCCGTTCGAGCTTTTGAAATTCTCAACAGCTTGACAATTTATTTCAGGTTTTAGTGTGTTCAAGTTCCCCGGTCGTGGGTTTTCATGACTTAAGTTTCAACTACAGCTATTCTGACTATCATCATAGCATTTGTTTTGTTATTCGCACCAAACAAATAACTTTAGGCTCAAAGACTCATTTTAATGGTGTTTCTCCGTGTGCAAATTGTTGTAACCGTGAATTGAAAAGCGAAGTAAACTCGGATCACTCAGTACAAAAAAGCTAAGCAAATAAAACCGAACATTTGATATATACATCTCGGCAAAAGTCTTCACGTGCGGGCCACCCGCGGTGAGGGGAAATATACTTAGCATGCAACCAACCGGACACGTGACGAGCGTCGCGACCACACAAGGTGGCGGGCAAGAAAACGTTTAACTTTCGTTCAAATTCTACATAATTCTTCGTAAATTGTTTACTGGTTAGAGAGACTAAAATGCGATTGCCTCATAACTGTTTACTCTCATCCTCGTTCAGGAAACAATGGTTTGCTTCTTAAATCCCATATGGCGTTGTTACACGCCAGACAAGTGTTGACTGCAGATTTATTCCCAATTATACCACGCTCTTAAAATATATGATTTAAATAGTTGCACGTGTAGAATATGTCATTGTGCTATACCAGGCAGAGTGTATTTTCATTGTTGTAAACTAAGATATCATGGGGCAATATTTATCGGGAAATGAAAGCGCGGATATAGGACTGATCCATCAGTATGCTGGGCCAGAACTTTTCTATCATTTTTGTGTGGGATCCACCAGGAGTTCATTTATAGTAGACTTACATTATTGTAGAAACATTAAATTTCAAATACAAATTATCATTATATTCACTAAAAGTATTAAAATATTAAGTATGAAGTATTGGGGAAAGAGAAATCACGAAAAAAATATTTCTTGTACGGAAAATTAGCTTTTGAAAAATATATATAACTCGTTTCGGTGAGTCCATTCATTGCGATTTAATTGGGCAAAACCTGATCAGGTATCGAAAATGTACTGGAACCTTAATGAACACGACAAAGCCTTTCGAAATTCTCGAAGACAAGTTGTAGTCTGGTTAAGCCAATACCCATATTAAAATATGTGTGAAACTCTGAAGGGTTCACTTTCTCCGCATTTAAAGTTAATTTGAGAAATTATGATTTTAGCCTTATTAAGAGCAGCATATACAAGTTGATCATGCAGAGACACTGGTTTGGTATGGATGAATCGAAAAAATTTGTCCGGCCTTTCTGTTCATCTCAAATAATTTTGTTTGAAACCGATCAAATGTCTTTTCCTTGAATTTAATTTTAATATATTATCTGGGGTCAATTTAGTTTTCACAAACGTCTCTCGAAAGGGAGTATAACGTTTTCATATTAAAAAAAAACATTATTCGACTGCGTTTATGGAACTTAAGATCTGTCCATACACACACCTATACATCCTTGAAAAATCAATTAGGAGACCGTCAAAAATTATTTGGATAAAATGATGTTGCCTTTAAACTTACAACGGTTATCATTAAAACCAGTTTTTGTTTTCATGCAGAGGCATCTATCCAATCATCTTCACGACGTCGCGGTTTCTATTTGTGAGCCAAAGGCGAACCCTTGACCAACTTGCATAGCAAACCGCGTTCCGCCCACACTCCAGTTACGTGACCTAGAAAAACTGCGCTGATGGTATATAATACGTTTGGGTTTTACTTTCGCTGCTAAACTATTCGCTGATACCGAATGTAAAATATTTAATCCAAGCACGCATAACAATAAAATATTAATGGATAGACAAGTGAAATTTTATAGAAATCCGTGCGTTTCAACCCAGTTCAAGTCCTTCACTTCAGCGGGAAGGTGAAGTCGGATACACTGACATCGCGGGCCGCCTTTAAAGCTTCGGTGTTTTCTACCTTTGCCCGGCTTGTTGGATGTTTGATGGTAGATGAATGGGTTTATTTTCTCTTCAAATAGATTTTGTTTTAAACTATGTTTCCTTTATATTTATTAATGTTCATGGTTGTTGAAAAGATGCAAGTTCATCTGCCACTGGATATCGCACAAGCTATGGTGTTTTCGAATCTGTTGTCACGGTCGCCATGGTCGCGGTGCTTAAGTGATCTGATTGGTCAATATGTACAGGATGCCGCTGTGTGTCGTTGATCCCGATACATTGCCCAAGCGGACCAGGGGTTATATCTATCATACAGATAGAGATACCCCTGGTTTTAGCGAGGATGCTATCCAATGCGAGGCGGAGCTTTTCGCTCGCAAAAGAACACGCCTTGCTTGTACAGCTAGATCAAAGTGACTGTTCAAGAAAATTGCAAATAAGCATAGTTCACCGGTGCCTTATAGTATGCATGGTAAGAGATAAGAGTTTTCCTGCGGCCTGTAATTTTGGGAGCTGAATAGTCACACCTCGTGGATCACGCCCAATTTGTATCCTATTGTGTGAATTGTTCCGTTCAAAGCGACAAAATCGCCCCTTTACCCTAAGCGGTTTGCTTATCTTAGAATCGTGATTTCTTATCTTCTCACCTTTTGTGTTAAAATAAGTTGTTTCGAACTTTCCCACAGTCACAGTTGGACTGACAATACTACGAGACTTTATAGTGCTTTATAGGATTATTTTAAAATGTATATATGCGCATAAGTACAGATAGCATATTCGGACGTTACAGATTAAGCATCCGTGGTTAGAATGGACCCCACAGGCAGTAATGTCGCAAAAGTCTATAGTCCCAGCACAAAGTAAGCATTGAAGCAGTGCACAATCTATCAGTCCCCTGTGTTAGACAATTATGACTCACAATTGTTGGGAGTAACATTTATTTTATCAAACATTAACTGGTTGCATCAATGTTTGGTTAACGATTGGTCATGTACAAGTTTCCAAACTGGTGCGTTTGGAGCCAAACCTGTTTGGCTTGGATAGATTTCAGTATTTAAATTAACCTATATCTTATTATATGGAAGAATATCAAAATAGCAAATTACCTCAGCGAAAGTACATGTACACCGGTATCAGATTCTCATATACTTCGACGGGTGTCCATTACACATTCTAGGGGTG
Organism: Hanleya hanleyi; assembly: GCA_036873755.1. Taxonomy (NCBI): domain Eukaryota; kingdom Metazoa; phylum Mollusca; class Polyplacophora; order Lepidopleurida; family Hanleyidae; genus Hanleya; species Hanleya hanleyi. The sequence goes on from JAVTVY010033119.1 coordinate 13,682, forward strand.
TTTCATCATGTACACATACCAATGACGTTATTTTACACCTTCCATGCAATGGTGCACATTTGCACCCTCAAGATGAGTTCAATTACACCTTTCAAGGGTATACATTTAGCCTGCATCTTTTATGAGGGTTCGTTTGTACCTTCTGGCGTTGTTCATTCACACATTCCAGGGGTGCCCATTTTGCCAAGGGTGTGCAGTTGCGTCTTTCAAAGGTGTATATTTGTACCCTCAAGGTTTGGTAATTTCACCTTCCAAAGGTGTTCATTTTTACCTTTTAGTGGCGTTCATTCACGCTTCCCAGGGGTGTGCATTTGCACCTTCCATTGATGTTCTTTTCACCGTCCGAGATGTCTATTTGCACCTTCTACCAGAGTGTGTCAAATTACACCTTCAGTGGATTTTCCTTTGCACCTCCTGGTGTAACTTAGGTATCTTCCAGGGGTGTACCTTTATAACTCCCATGGGTGTTCATTTGCAGTTTTCATGGGTGTACACATTTTCCATTTGTACGTTTTAAGGGTCTTCATTTACAAATTCCATTGGTGTACCTTCACGGATTGTCAAATTACACCTTTGCTAGATGTTCTTGGGGTTGGCAATTAAACATTCCTGGGATATATATTTACACTTTCCATGGGTGTTCATTCGCTCGTACCAGCGGTGTGTATTTGCACCTTCAAGTGGTGTTCATATACCTGCCAGGGACGTTCATTTGCATCATTCATTCGTGTTCATTTACACATTCAACGGGTGTTGATTTACGCCTTTCAGGGAGTGGATGTATACCTTGCAGTGGAGCCCATTTGCCCCTTTCATGGTTGTTCATTTACATCATCCATGGGTGTAAATTGATACCTTACAGCGGTGTCCATTTACTCCTTCCAAGGGTGTACATTAAGCCTACATCTTTTCATTTGTTCCTTCCAGTGTTGTTCATTCACGCATGCCAGGGGTATCCATTTGCGCATTCCAAGGGTGTTCGTTCACGCTTCCCAGGCACGTGCAGTTGCACTTTTCAAGGGTGTACATTTGTACCCTCAACGTTTGTTAATGTCACCTTCCAAATGCGTTCATTTTTACCTTCTTCTAGTGCGTTCATTCACGCCTCAAAGGGATGTGAATTTGCACCTTCCAGTGGTGTTCTTTTCCCCTTCGGAGATGTCTATTTGCACCTTCTAGAGGTGTTCATTTACATATTCTATAGGTATACATTTGTAGATTTCAAGGCCTTCAGTTGATGTTCTTTTGCACCTCCTGGTGTAACTTCCAGGGGTGTACCTTTATAACTCCCATGGGTGTTCATTTACAGTTTTCATGGGTGTACAAATCTTCAATTTGTACGTTTTAAGGGTCTCCATTTACAAATTCCATTGGTGT
>JAVTVY010033120.1:0-14432 GCA_036873755.1 Hanleya hanleyi
CCTCACTCATGATGAAAATATTCATCTCGAATACAGAGCATATAGAAATAAACTTAACCATATTCTACGATTGGCTAAGAAACAATATTTTGAACATAAATTTAATGAGAGTAATCAAGATATAAAAGGAACTTGGAAAATTTTAAACCAACTCATGAATAGAAGCAAGGCCACAAGAACACCTGAGTATTTTAGAGTGAACAGTGAGAATATATCGGACAATCAGGTTATCGCCAACAAGTTTAATGAATATTTTAGCTCGGTGGCACCCAATCTTGATTCTGAAATCCCAAGCACCCCTTCCAATTTTAAAGATTACCTTGGCACACCTGTCCCTGGCAATTTCTTATTCACACCGGTAAATCTGGATGAGGTGAAGATAACGATAATGAACCTGAAGACCGCCGCACCTGGTATAGATGATATACGGACGTCCTTGGTTAAACTGGTATCTGATTACATTTCTGCTCCGCTTGCCTACATAATTAATCTTTCATTCTCTTCTGGGATAGTCCCAAAGCCCTTCAAAAATGCTAAAGTTACACCAATTTTCAAAGCTGATGATCCGTCTGTATTATCAAATTATAGACCAATATCTGTCTTACCATGTTTAGGTAAAATTCTCGAAAAAATTGCGGCTACGAAAATATCAGACTTTTTGGAATCCAATACAATTCTTTCCAAAGATCAGTTTGGCTTTAGGCCCAATCACTCGACATCTCTAGCAGCAACTACACTATCATGACTATATGACACACTCGTTTCAGCAAAAGAATCCAAACTTTATAGCATAGTTTCCTTCTTGGACCTGTCTAAGGCTTTCGACACTGTGAATCATAATATATTACTCTCTAAACTCGACCACTACAGTTTTCGATGCCTGGCTAATACTTGGCTTAAAAGTTATCTGTCTGACAGATCCCAATGTGTTATATATAACGGCGCCTACTCTGAACCGTCTCAAATCTTATATGGTGTCCCCCAAGGATCAATATTGGGCCCAATTCTTTTTCTTCTCTATATCAATGATATAAGCAATGTTACTAATCTTCTGAAAATTATCTTATTTGCTGACGATACCAGTGTAGTATATTCTTCCGAAAAAATAATCGAGGTCTTCGATATCATGTCACAAGAATTAGAAAGACTCTCGACTTGGTTTTCCTGTAACCGACTCTCACTGAATATCAAGAAAACGAAATATATGTTAATCAAGCCTAATAATTCTAAACCTCCAGCTAATCCATATCACTTACTTATATCTGGCAATGAAATTCAACTCGTAAATCAATTCAAATTTCTGGATATTTTTCTTAATGACCAACTAAACTGGAAAACTCATATACACTATATTGGTAATAAAGTGTCCAGAAACTTAGGGATAATAAACCACATAAAACGCGCTTTGAATAAAAAAACACTGTACATTTTATATTATTCGATGATCTTCCCTATTTTAATTACTGTAATGTTCTATGGGGAAATACCTACATTACTCACCTACAGCCATTGATAACTCTCCAAAAACGTGCGCTTAGAGTGATAACACTATCTAGAAAGCTAGACCACACTTCGCCTCTGTTTACTGATTTAAAAATTTTACAGCTACAGAAATTAAATCTTTACTCATGCCTTATTATGACTCACACATTTTTTCACCATCCCGAAATACTGCCACAAATTTTCCAGTCTTATTTTACTAAGCAATCTAGTATTCATTATTATCGGACCAGGGGAAACCTACTTAACCTATACAGACCCATCTATCGATCCAATTTATCATTTTACACCCTCAAAGTTACAGGACCTCGAGAGTGGAACAAACTGCCCCAATCAATGAAAGGCATTCAATCAACATCACTTTTTAAATCAAAACTCAAATCCTATTTCATTACGAACTGATGTATTGTACTGGTCCATTTCTCTCAGTGCGTGAAATCTTTTATTCTTCAGTCATATGTTTTTCTCATATTTCTACCGATATCATTTAAGACGTTATTGGGATAGAACAAGCCCTTTTGGGTTTTATTCCCGCCAAGTTGTATTTTCAGGCTAATTATTACTCACATATATTTAAGAAAACAACTCAGCATTTCAGCCATTGGTATCCATTACTTTGATGTATATTTTGGTGAATAAATTTCAATTCAATTCAATTCAAAAAGGCACTGACCAAGTTTGAAGTTGATCGGTTCAATAGTTCTCAAGTTATTGATCAGACAAGAAATGTGTAATGGAATAACAGAATTATGGATGCCCAGTGTTTCTAAGTAACCCCCCTGTACGTATATGGTGGGGGACACTTTTGTGAGCTCACATATCCCCTGTCAGGTTTTTGATAGGAAGTTGGGCCAGGTAAATTTATCTCAGGCTCAAATTACACAGGTCTGACCTCTCACCAATGTCAAGGCACTGTCCAAGTTGATCGATTCAATAGTTCTCGAGTTATTGGTCAGAGAAATTTTTTAAATTCCCTCTGCTTCGACAAATTTTATTCTCGCCAAAGCATGCACAACCACAAAATCTGGAATCGTCAGTTATATACCACTCCACATTATGATGTCATTCAACAAGCAGTGATGACGTCCACTTTCAATTGTGATGTTGCATGAACGCTAGACACAAACTGAGATTGATGTGGTCAAATATACTTCAGTCTGTTTCTGTTGCATCGTATTTCACTTTTTCGGAGTTTCAGAAACTTGATGACAGTCTAGAATTTGAGGCTGATTACAACTTTGAATGTTTACCTGATGGTATCCATCCTGATCATAGACTGCCATGAAAAGCTGGAAGAGGCTGATCGTTATGTTCTGCCAGGTGGGTATGTGTCGTATCTGCATGCCATGCCTGTCCAGGAATCGTCGGACGTCATGCTCAAATGCCTTCTCATTCCTGGCATACATCTGTCAGAATAAAACATGAATACCAATTATAATAGTTTATTCAAAATTTTAATTAATTTCTCAACATTCTCATATCAAGATGGCCAAAGCAGTCTCTCAGTCTTAACAGGTTAGGCCGATACCGCTCTCTAAAATGGAGGTATAAAGGGTTGTTTTTGCACAATAACTTTTGATTCCTAATTACCCAATGCTTCAAAGCTTCAGGCGCATTAATTTATCTATTGCTCCCTGTCCTAAAATTAATTCGCCATGCTGAATTCATTATGTGAACTGATTTATTGAGCAAAAGCGACTTTTTTTTACCTCCATTTTAGAGAGCAGGATTGCCCTAACCTGCTGAAGGAGAGTGATCACTCTCACACTCCTTCACCCTCCTAAAATTGTCCTGCAGGAGAGCTATTGATCACTCTCCTCAAAATTACCAATGCCATGTTGATATTGGAGAGAGTGATCACTCTCGCATCACTCACACAAAATAGAATCCAGGAAAGTGATCCATAGCTCTCGCCGATTTTACAAACACGAGAGTCCGCCAATGGCAACTGTAGGCCTCTATAGATACTGGTATGGTTTGAGACAATTTCAGATTTATCTATAGTATAGTGTGGGGCGTTCCAAAAATTTTAACTATTGAGTTGTAGAGAAAACTGAATTCAATTTTGTCTTCAAATATTGAGTTTTCTGATTTGTGTAGACATGAAAAAAATCAGATTCTGATAATTTTACCTACATGCGCATACATGTACTTTTCAGAAATTTCAGAAAATTGTTTTCATGATTTTCAGAAGTTGAATTTACATGTGTGTATGTAAGGATTTTGGGGTAGAAATAGACTGAAAGCTGAATTAGGTTCGCTGGTGGTGAATCAAGGTAATTAACTTTTTGAATAATGTGTGTTGGCGCATTCATAATCATGTAAAATTATAGGTTGGTGTGCATGTTTTAGCTTTAAAGGGTGAGTAGCAGAGTTTAACGTCGTTTTCAACCTTGTTTCAGTCATATCACGACGATATATTTTTTATCATTTAGAACAGTATATCACGACGGTGCCTACATGTGCCAGAACACGAGTGCTCACAGTTCCTATTACCCTGGAAACTGATCAGCCCAGCCAGTACAGCACCCGGTCACCCATCGAAGTATTGACCGAGCTTAACTGGACAAGTAAACATGCTCATTTGATAACCCAGGAAACATAGGAATAGCCCTGGTTTTGAAGTATATTCATGAAAGCATCATACAAATAATATTTAACTTTTTCTTATATTCTAACTGTTTGAAGGTAATCAAAATGTCTATCGAAATTGATCATATTGGATGGATGTTGCTGTGCAAAATTCTTGGTTAGAGGACTTTGAGAAGAAATCCCTATGGCTTAAGATAGGAAAGGGAGATAATCTACTATAAAAAAAAGATAAAAACATGGAAATTGGCCGCTAAAGCCCAAAATCAGCAGTGGTACCCACACATGGTACCCACACCCCAAAATCAGCAGTGGTACCCACACATGGTACCCACACCCCATAATTTTTTTAGGCTAAATTGTTGTAAGAGGTTATATTTGGCATTTAATAGCAGTTTACTGTTGTTTCTGGGAATGGTCGACGATGTTACCACCCCTGTTTCGAAACGGCGAAGGCCGTGACCTGCTGACCCATGATGTCGAAGTCTGATTACGATCCTTCACAGCAAGCAATCATAGCGAATGTTCTAGATGACATTTCCATTGTAATGCCAACAACATCAGAAAGCTAAACGTAATGTCTTTGTTGACGCCATGATAATGTTGTCTTACCCAATTGTTGTGCATTGTACGTCACAATAAGATGTCCGATACCACCGACTAGTCAAAATTATAGGACGTGATTGTAATCAGATTCTGACGTCACAGGTCAGAGGTTGCGACTTTAATACGTTTTTCACCACATCTGTTTATCTGTGTTAAAACATCCAACTTGATGTCGACTTTCGTAAGAAAAAATATCAACTTGTTCTTTACACAGCTTCTTGGTTGTCACACAGTATTTGGTTGAACCTTTAACTTTCTGAATAGAACTTACTGAACTCACCTGTATATCAAAGGCTAACTTCTCCTCTTTGGATTTGTTCACCAAAGATGAGTTGAAGGCACAGAAAGGATTGTCAGGTGGAGTTATCTTCCCTTGACCCATCTTAGGTGCAGTTACCTTCCCTTGACCCATCTTAGGCACAGGTATCTTCACTCGACCCATGTCAGGTGGATTTATCTTCCCTTGACCCATTTCAGGTGTACTTCTGAAAGGTGTATCTGTGGCCAGTCCTAATATATGTGGTTTTGTTGTCTGGTGTGAACAGGTTATGTCTTCCTCTAGAATCACTGTGTCACACTGACTGTTGTCCGGATATAACTGACGTCTGGCTTTGATCATTTTGGTATCGTTAGACTTTGAATTCTGATTTGTTGTAATTACGAGTGGCTTAGGAATTTCCTCCGTATCTTTAAATTCATATATTACATCTGAAAAATAAGATTTGGTATACATCTATGCGTAAAACAAAAATTCACATGAAGAATGTCTAAATCGATCATATTTAGGTCAGCATAAGATGAATTGGCATGAAAAACAATCCCAAGCGAGATCTTGAGGCAAGTTACTCATTTACCAAATTAGAAACGCATCCATTCAGTTTTTCAAGTTATTGTCCAGAAATGAAATCGGATGAACACATTTTAACTTGGTGGCGCTATGTGTCGGCATAAAAAAAAACAATTCCAACCCCGATCTTGAGGCAAGGTACACACATAACAAATCTGGAAAATGTCCGTTCAGGTTTTCAAAGGTTATTGTCCAGTCAAAAAACTTTACATTGACCCCCAGGTGGTGCTTCGTTTACGCTGATCGGTATGTAAAATAATCCCAAGCGAGATTTTGGGTACCCAAGGTACCCACTTACCAAATTTGAAAAGAATCCGTTCAGTTTTCAGAAATTATTGTCCAGAAATAAAATCAAATGGATAGACAGATCAACCCCAATACTATAGTCACCGTCAAGCCCTTCAGGCACCGGGGACAACTACATCACTGTATCTAAATAACCATGAGTTACTTTTGATAACACTTCTCACTCCCCCCAATCAGCCACAGCGGTCAGTAATGCTGAAGCCAATGCCATAGCAAAAGTAACTTTGCCTCAGCAGTTTTTAACATTGTGTAAATGGAGGATATTTCTACACGACAAGAAGTTTTGCTGCAGTAGGAATCGTAAGTGTGAGGCTGCATCTTCTAAGAACTGGTGACAATAATATTCATATTGGTTATCGGTACCTGATTTATGGCTGTGTGGCTCTTCCAGTCCAGGAATCCATTTATAGACCACCTGCTCAAGTCTTTCTTCCTCTGCTAAAACTAGCATTCTGTCAGCCTCCTCAATGGCACTATCTACAGTTTCTCTCTTATATCTCTGTCGTACTGGTTTCTGACCAACTTGGGTCAGCGCTTTCCCACGTTTCTTCATACCCTATGTAAGGCACAAGTGTATTTAATATGGTTTTCAAATCAGTAATAAAACCTGCCTTTACCAAAGAGATGAAGCAGACAGAGGTGACTTGGGATTACAGATGAAGGTAAACCAGGGATACAGATAGAGGTGAACCAGGGGTACAGATAGAGGTAAACCAGGGGTACAGATAGAGGTGAACCAGTAGTACAGATAGAGGTAAACCAGGGGTACAGATAGAAGTAAACCAGGGGTACAGATAGAGGTAAACCAGGGGTACAGATAGAGGTGAACAAGTAGTACAGATAGAGGTGAACCAGGGGTACAGATAGAGGTAAACCTGGGGTACAGATAGAGGTGAACCAGGGGTACAGATAGAGGTGAACCAGGGGTATAGATAGAGATGAACCAGGGGTACAGATAGAGGTAAACCAGGGGTACAGATAGAGGTGAATCAGGGGTACAGATAGAGGTAAACCAGGGGTACAGATAGAGGTGAGCCAGGGATACAGATAGAGGTGAACCAGGGGTACAGATAGAGGTGAGCCAGGGATACAGATAGAGGTGAACCAGGGGTACAGATAGAGGTGAACCAGGGGTACAGATATAGGTGAACCAGTAGTACAGATAGAGGTGAACCAGGGGTACAGATATAGGTGAACCAGTAGTACAGATATAGGTGAACCAGTAGTACAGATATAGGTGAACCAGGGGTACAGATAGAGGTGAACCAGGGGTACAGCTAGAGGTACACCAGGGGTACAGATAGAGGTAAACCAGGGGTACAGATAGAGGTGAACCAGTAGTACAGATAGAGGTAAACCAGAGGTACAGATAGAGGTGAATCAGGGGTACAGATAGAGGTGAGCCAGGGATACAGATAGAGGTGAACCAGGGGTACAGATAGAGGTGAACCAGGGGTACAGATAGAGGAGAACCAGGGGTACAGATAGAGGTGAACCAGGGATACAGATAGAGGTGAACCAGGGGTACAGATAGAGGTGAACCAGGGACACAGATAGAGGTGAACCAGGGGTACAGATAGAGATGAACCAGGGGTACAGATAGAGGTGAGCCAGGGGTACAGATAGAGGTGAACCAGGAGTACAGATAGAGGTGAACCAGGGGTACAGATAGAGGTGAATCAGGGGTACAGATAGAGATGAACCAGGGGTACAGATAGAGGTACACCAGGGGTACAGATAGAGGTGAACCAGGGGTACAGATAGAGGTACACCAGGGGTACAGATAGAGGTGAACCAGTAGTACAGATAGAGGTAAACCGGGATGAGCCAGGGGTACAGATAGAGGTGAACATATAGAGATGAACCAGGGGTACAGATAGAGGTACACCAGGGGTACAGATAGAGGTGAACCAGTAGTACAGGTAGAGGTGAACCAGGAGTACAGATAGAGGTGAACCAGTAGTACAGATAGAGGTGAACCAGGGGTACAGATAGAGGTGAGCCAGGGGTACAGATAGAGGTGAACCAGGGGTACAGATAGAGGTGAACCAGGGGTACAGATAGAGGTAAACCAGGGGTACAGATAGAGGTGAACCAGGGGTACAGATAGAGGTGAACCAGAAGTACAGATAGAGGTGAACCAGGAGTACAGATAGAGGTGAACCAGGAGTACAGATAGAGGTAAACTAGGGGTACAGACAGAGGTGAACCAGGGGTACAGATAGAGGTGAACCAGGGGTACAGATACAGGTAAACCCGGGGTACAGATAGAGGTGAACCCGGGGTACAGATAGAGGTGAGCCAGGGGTACAGATAGAGGTGAACCAGGGGTACAGATAGAGGTGAACCAGGGGTACAGATAGAGGTGAACCAGGGGTACAGATAGAGGTGAGCCAGGAGTACAGATAGAGGTGAACCAGGGGTACAGATAGAGGTACACCAGGGGTACAGATAGAGGTGAACCAGGGGTACAGATAGAGGTGAACCAGGGGTACAGATAGAGGTGAACCAGAAGTACAGATAGAGGTGAGCCAGGGGTACAGATAGAGGTGAACCAGGGGTACAGATAGAGGTAAACCTGGGGTACAGATAGAGGTGAACCAGGGGTACAGATAGAGGTGAACCAGGAGTATAGATAGAGGTAAACCAGGGGTACAGATAGAGGTGAACCAGGGGTACAGACAGAGGTGAGCCAGGGGTACAGATAGAGGTGAACCAGGGGTACAGATATAGGTGAACCAGGGGTACAGATATAGGTGAACCAGGGGTACAGATATAGGTCAACCAGGGGTACAGATAGAGGTGAACCAGGGGTACAGATAGAGGTGAACCAGGAGTACACATAGAGGTAAGCCAGGGGTACAGATAGAGGTGAGCCAGGGGTACAGATAGAGGTGAACCAGGGATACAGATAGAGGTAAACCAGGGGTACAGCGCTTTCCCACGCTTCTTCATACCCTATGTAAGGCACAAGTGTATTTAGTATGGTTTTCAAATCAGTAATAAGGTGAACCAGGAGTACAGATAGAGGTAAACCTGGGGTACAGATAGAGGTAAACCAGGGACACAGATAGAGGTGAGCCAGGGGTACAGATAGAGGTGAACCAGGGGTACAGATAGAGGTGAACCAGGGGTACAGATAGAGGTGAACCAGGGGTACAGATAGAGGTGAACCAGGGGTACAGATAGAGGTAAACCAGGGATACAGATAGAGGTGAACCAGGGGTACAGATAGAGGTGAACCAGGGGTACAGATAGAGGTGAACCAGGGGTACAGATAGAGGTGAACCAGGGGTACAGATAGAGGTGAACCAGGGGTACAGATAGAGGAGAACCAGGGGTACAGATAGAGATGAACCAGGGGTACAGATAGAGGTGAACCAGGGGTACAGATAGAGGTGAACCAGGAGTACAGATAGAGGTGAACCAGGGGTACATATAGAGATGAACCAGGGGTACAGATAGAGGAGAACCAGGGGTACAGATAGAGGAGAACCAGGGGTACAGATAGTAAGTGACCAATGAGTAATATCAGCCTCATACCATAAACTGTAGAATCACTCCACTGTTTGTCTGGTTAACCATCCATAAATGAATACTGAAACATTAATAATATTATTATTGATAGAATGTCATCAGAACAAATGTTTCAGAAATATTTATATTGCTCATGCTATTCCAGGAATATGAATGTCAACAGTGATATAGGCATATCCGGTGTACGGTATTCATTTTAACATTCTCTACAACTGGCAAAGTATTTCATTTTAAAATTTGAAAAAGTAAGTAATAAGATGCACATTATTTAATATGACAATGTGGGGACTTCAGCTCTAACATAACATTTCAACCCCTCAGTTCCCTATGTAGAGATATCACAGTTATCTCATGACTGACCTAAATTTATGTCCTTGAGAATAGTATGGAGATTGAATAATTCAGCACGCTGTATAATAAAACACAAGAACACATTAATATTATCTTTAAAGGCCAACAGGTTATCTAAAAACTAAAAGAAAAGAAAGTCTTCTGTTGCATATATTAAATTGCCTGAAGTCAAATGGTTACGGATGACAGAATGAAAGGAAGTAGAGTTGCCTTAATTTAACCCCAGGCATGCCATGGTAGGGAAATTTTCTCTGTGGTTGACTAACACTGTCACCTTACTAGACACTGACCTTCTTTCTATGTGGTTATATACCGGTAATTCGCCTAACAGGATTTTACCATTTGACATATATCCATTAAAATATACACATAAAATATTTTCTCAATCATATCACACAGTTAATGAGATATACAGCCTAGCTAGGATGGAATTTTTTTATTTATTTTATTTTATTTTTTTTCGTTTTTGTTGGTTTGTTTATTTGCAGTGCTTTGTCATGTTTGAATATTAGCCTGAGGCACAATGAGAGTGGAAGCTGATGAAAGTATACAGATCAGCAGATGATAAACCACTCGACCGTGAAAAAAAGGAAGTTAATACAACTTGAAAATAACTGTTTGCCTGTAGCAAAAAATACAGAAAGCCCATAAAACATCTTAAATAAGATAGGGGAAAATTATTAGCTTGATCAAACATGTAAAAGAATGCACAACTTTCCAATTACTGATAATTAATTAACACACTTAATGAATACTGATTACTAATATCACTAAAAAATCTGAAATTAATCCTAGCTTATATATCTAACCTATGGGTTGTCTCCTATTTACAAATTTTTAACATTGGATATTTCGTAAAAAAAAAATTACATGGGTGGTGGGGGTCAGAAAATAGTGCCATCTGTGAACACCATGTACATTTTCATGGAACAGCCCTCATGATTGCAAAAATCTCTTCAGTGGACAGAATTTTCTGTTACCCTATTTCTTCTAATATTTTCGAACAGCATTTTTAGACTTAGAAGCAGAAAAACATCGTTATATCAACTGAGGCTAAGTACTGTGGCATGGGTATGTTTTTTATCCCAAGAAATGAGACAGCTAGTGAAATTTGCAGAATGTTAGCAGAATTTTCTCTCTGCAGATGCCTTAAGTTAACTTTTGGCATCTACATAATTAGAAGACGTAGGGTATCCGAGGAGCTCTAAAGATTAGGGCTTGTAATACATGTAATACTGACTCACACATCGTCAGAAGTTTTTTCAATGTAATCTTTACGAGAGTAATAGAAGGATATGATCAAGTCATTTGTACTATTTCAGTAATGTTCAATCCATATAGGCAATCAAATGTCAACTTCATCTGACAGTTTTAGCTGTACATGTATAATATATGTATCAGCCATAAAGGACTTGTGATGTATGACCGGAGTTAATAGCTGTATGATAGAACACTACTCCGATAAAAGCTGTTGTTGGCTGTCGAGTGAAACTCGTCTTTAAAACTGAGAGTATTAAACATAACATTGTGATCCAAAATATTTTTTGTTTAATTATCAAAAATTAAAGAATGAATGGATAAAAACAAATTCCTCATTTAAAATGTTTGCTGAGTGTGGGGATTGTATTTCATAATCTCATGCTGCTACAATATGTGGAAAAATTGTTTCTATATAAAGATAATTTAATTCATATTGCACATGTAAATGTAGTGTAGATGGTCTGTGGTGTGTAGCGTGCTAGGTGTGTATGGCATCATCACATATATGGTATGGTGTGCAGAGATTGGAGACTTGGCATGAAAAATCTTGAAAATTGACAGATGTATCATTTACATGTATTTGTATTTTTACAAAACATGCCAAAAATAAATAAATCTGGAAAACTCCAATCACTGATAGTGTGTCTTGTAAGTGTTTATGTTGTGAATGGGGTGTGTACAGGTTTTATCACTTGAAAAATGATGGTGAGCTAAACCAATACTCCTAAATCTTCCAAGGAGAGTGATTTGCTCTTTTGGAATTTAACCCTTTAAAATTACTCGTTTATGTGAGTGAATGTTTAAGTGAAATGATACAATGTAGTACATGTATATGTGTATCAGAACTGCAATGCATGCAATAATGCATCAACAGTTTATAAAAAGTGAATAAAATTAAATTAACATGGTTGTAGAGCATAGCTCAGGCTTGTATTTCTGTATTTAAATGGAAAATGGCAAATTTACATTTTACTAGCATGCCTGATAATAATAAATGGTGTGTAGAATGAATTCAAAGTGTACCACACAAGGAACATTTTGATATACACGTAATCAAACTGTGATTGGTTTAAATATACCTTTCCCTTGTGGATGAGTCCTTTCCCTGTATCAGCATGGCTGTTCGATTCACTCCCTGACAGCCTCTCTCCATCAGCCTTGTGTCCATAGGCGACGACGAAATGACTGCGCACCCAGCCGTGGCTGTGGGTGTTTCCCAGGTATTCCACATGGTAGAATAGGGGGTCTCCATCTTTATCTCTATCCATAGATATCCCACAGCTGGGGTCTTTGGTAATCAATGCAGGCCATCTGATTGAAGAGATGAAGACTGAAATTAAACTCAATTCTTTCCACTAATATGGTGAATGCTCTAATATCACAATTACCCTATTAACATTAATCAACAACCCCCAGATTAACGTTCAACCACCCCCAGATTAACATTCAATCACCCCCAGATTAACGTTCAATCACCTCCATATTATTAACATTCAACCACCCCCAGATTAATGTTAAACCACCCCCAGATTAATGTTGAACCATCCCCAAATTAACGTTCAATCACCCCCAGATTAACGTTCAATCACCCCCATATTAACGTTAAACCACCCCCAGATTAACGTTCAACCATCCCCAGATTAATGTTCAACCACCAGAATCAACGTTCAACCACCTCCAGATTAACGTTCAACCACCCCCATATGAAAAATGTTCAACCAGATTAACGTTCAACCGCCCCACATGAAAAACGTTCAACCACCCCCAGATTAACGTTCAACCACCCCGCAGATTAACGTTCAACCACCCCCATGCAGATTTGTCATTCAATCACCCCCAGATTAATGTTCAACCAGCCCCAGATGAACGTTCAATCACCCCCATATGAAAAACGTTCAACCACCCCCAGATGAACGTTCAATCACCCCCATATGATTCAATTACCCCATATGTTCAATCACCCCCATATGAAAAACGTTCAACCATCCCCAGATGAACGTTCAACCACCCCCAGATTAACGTTCAACCACCCCCATGCAGATTTGTCATTCAATCACCCCCCAGATTAACGTTCAACCACCAGAATTAACGTTCCACCACCCCCAGATGAACGTTCAATCACCCCCATATGAAAAACATTCAACCACCCCCAGATGAATGTTAAACCACCCCTCAAATTAACGTTCAGCCACCCCCAGATGAACGTTCAACCATCCCAAAATTAACATTCAACCACCCCCAGATTATCAATCACCCCCAGAATTTTAACGTTCACCGTTAACATTTTCGTTTTCAACTGCACCACGTATAGGCCAAAATATCGCCTTATCGCACCAGCTCATTTATTGAGCAAAAACAACCTTTTTTACCTCCATTTTCGAGAGATGGTTCTTTCTAACCTAATTAATTCACCCAAGAATTTGTGAATGTCCATTGTGAAAGTTGGTTCCCCTTTTACCTGCAGTAACCGACCATTTTCGCCCAGACAAGAGCGCCCTCTGGTAGACAAGAGAATACATATTTGAGGCCGACTTTACGGGCCAGCTTGTCGTAGGCAAGGTAGTTTTCTTCTTCAGATTCGCAGTTGTTGTGGTGGAGGTCGCTGTTCATAAAGCAGAACCATTTCCCGTCCCCGACATCTTCTGCCGTAACTCTACGCCACTTCTGACAGCTAACGTTATCACACTGCACCCAGATCTCACGCTCCAGCTGGAATAAAACACATCACAAGAAGGTTGTTAACAAGTTAGAGAGAACTACCTCTCTAAAATGGAGGTAAAAAGGTCGTTTTTGCTTAATAAATTTTGATTTATCTATCATATTCATAACACTCCAGAATCCTCATTGTTACATGTATATACTGTGGTTTTCCAAAGAAAGTGTGCATAGTCTAATTTTTAATAGAGAACAAAACATCATCATGTCATCTATTATTATGCAAATTAGATAAGACAATTTGTTTTTTTAATACCATCCAATGCGGATATATATATACAGTGTAGCTTAATATGATCAATAGTTTTTATAAAGCACAAATATCAGAATAAGGCAAGAGTGATGTTCTCGAATATCAGCATTCCGCAATTGTCAGAGCCTTAACCTCCTAACGTCAGTACAACAGCATCCGACTGATTTGACCCAACAAACCCACAACCCTCTATCCAAAATGACTCATCACAATTCACCTTTTGAAGGACTTCTTCATCAATGACCTCTGCCCTCTGAGATGACCTAATTTGTTCATGCGATCCCTGAAACCCATCTTCATTGTGCGGCTTCTGGGATTTTCCCACACTTTGTTGGCTACAGAACAGGTCTTGACTCCCATTATTTACATCGGCAGATCCACTCTGTGCTGCTTCTTTGGCAGCTTTATTTCGGTTTCTGGTGTTGACAGGCATTTCAATATATATTCAGTCACGGACACCACTCCTGC